>PVHY01022378.1:0-22478 GCA_004024945.1 Uropsilus gracilis
TATATTAGTGAAACCATTTGGTTTCTGTCCCTTTCTATCTGACTCGTTTCTGCTAGAATGATTTCTTCTAGGTACATCCAGGTTTCCATAAATTCATCAAATTTGTCATTTTTAATTGATGAGTAATACTCCATTGTGTATATATACCACATCTTTTTCATCCACTCATCTGTTCTGGGGCATTTGGGTTGTTTCCATGGCCTTGCAATTATAAATAGTGCTGCTATAAACATCCGAGCACAGGTGTCCTTGCAATTATAAATAGTGCTGCTATAAACATCCGAGCACAGGTATCCTTTTGTACCCACATTGAGGTCCCCTTTGGGTAGATTCCCAGAAGAGCGATTGCTGGGTCAAATGGTAGTTCCATTTTCATGAGTTTGAGGGTCCTCCACACAGCTTTCCATAGTGGCTGGATGAGTTTACATTCCCACCAGCAGTGTAAGAGTGTTCCTTTCTCTCCACATCCACACCTAGTATACATTTTCTCTGCTTTGTGGAAACAGGAAAATCATCTATACCTTCTCCCTTAAAGTTAGAAGTTGCTTTCTGACTTGTTTTGTTCAAGGGAAATACAGTTTGCTCATTCCTGTTACCCCCCCCCCCATTTCCTTTCAAGTCTCCACCTTGGCTACCTTCCCCATATCTCAGGGCCCAGGTATCTCACCTGCTCCAACAGACCCAGATTTACTGGTTCTAGCATCACCTACACATCTCCTCAAGTCAGTTAGGAACATGAACATGAGAGTTGGATCAGCCAGGCTTCAATTATTGAAACAGAACCAGTAGCAATGAATTAGTCAAAGATTTAGTACAGGGATTTGACTTGATGTAATTGTCAGGTTCAGTTCAACTGTTTCCTTTCTGTTCAGGAGCTGTACTTGGAGTAACAGGGTTGGGGGGCAAGAAGGAAAGATTGGTATAAGATGGTAGCTACCCCCCCACCCTGGAGCAGAACCCCATAACCTAAAAGGAACAACAAAATTCCCACATCTGTCTCTCCCTTGTTGAATCCTCCAACCTCACTGGCAGGAAGACCTGCAAAAGGAGGCTCCTGCAATCACTCAGCAGTCACATCTTCCAGAAGGAAGTTTTCCAGCAAGAGCTGGAAAAGCTCTAGGCCTGTTGGCTGCCAACATCAGCAAATCAAGCAGCACATCTGCACAGATGTGAATGAGCTACAATAGGAATCAAATCATGGATCTCCCAGAGTAAATATGCCTGCTGTTTCACTTCAGTCTTCCAATCACAGAGTATTCTTGTAGACTATGTTAACTGGAAACCTAAGGGAAGGGAATTCTGGGAAATATAATTTAGCTGAGCCAAGTCGATCATACATAACAAAGGTACTACAGTATGTTTGGGGCAAATGCACTAACGGATTTGGTTTAGTGTGCATTTTTTATTAGTCTTCCTCCACTGCGGGATTTTATGATGGTGACCATTATGATTTGCAGAGAAAAGACCTGCACAATTCTGGTATAAAATCGCAGTTTTAAAGCTGTTAGTGAAAGTTCCCAATGGTCCAATCACAGAAGATGTACTTTATAGCAAATGTAATTGTTTGGTTTAAATGATTCATGACTGTGAAGACTTCTATAGGACAAGACAAGTACCGATTATTCAAAAAATTAACAAAACACACGTTCCCTATTTGCTTTCTTGCAAAGACTGTGTACCTTTTGAAAAGC
The DNA here is from genome assembly GCA_004024945.1 of Uropsilus gracilis. Taxonomy (NCBI): domain Eukaryota; kingdom Metazoa; phylum Chordata; class Mammalia; order Eulipotyphla; family Talpidae; genus Uropsilus; species Uropsilus gracilis. Next base: position 1,692 of record PVHY01022378.1, read on the forward strand.
AATCATGACTGTGGATTTGGGGTGGTAGCAATTCACAGAATAGTGGAAACAACGAATCAACCTGTCAGAAACTGGGTTAAGGTACTATTTTGGCAATTCAATTTGGGGCTTCATTTTCATACTCTTTTTACACGGTGGTTAGAAGGTTCGTGAGATCTTTTCCAATGATCCCATTCTTATGTTGTGCCCTAGAACTTTATTTCTTGAGCATACATAGGGTTCTTCCATATTACTTGGTTAGATTCTGATGGATACCCGATTAGAATTCTGAGTCTACAAGAGAATCTTGAAATCCAGCAGTGGACTGAATGTAGAGAGAATTGGGTTTAAAAAGAAAAGTATCATGGTGGCTCGTGACTGTAAGCTTCAGCCTATGAAGCGGCCGGGGCTAGGGATCCCGGTTCGAGTCCCGCCTGGGGCCCGTAGCAAGACCTAGTTCCAAAAAAAAGACATAGCTGGGCGTGGTGGCGCGCGCCTGTAATCCCAGCTACCTGGGAAGCTGAGGCTGGGGATTGCTTGAGTCTGTGGTACCCCGGGCAACGAGAGCCTGTGGTTTCACAGGCAAAAATAGCGAGACCTAGTCTCAAAAAAAAAAAAAAAAAAAAAGAAAAAAAAAAGAAAGAAAGGAAAAGTATTACTTCTCTATCTTCTACAGCCAGGTGGCAGTGTTGCTTCTTGGAAGACAGAGTTTTGTAGGTTTGGAATTGGGTTTAGGGCTTGGCTCTTGGCTTCGGTTTTATTATTCTGTTGACTCTTAACTCACCTGTTGTCTCATTTCTTCCCAGTCATGTCACTGGTCAGCAACACGAGCCTGATTCATGACTTCTTTTGAGTGTCTTTACTCACACGTCTTTACTCACTTCTTTTGAGTGTCTTTACTCACGCGTCTGAGTTATTTGCCGGAAAGAAAGATTGTAGAAGGGAGAACTGAAATGTAGTTCTCGGCTGTCTCTCCAATGGGAAGACTCACATCAAGGAAGCAGTTGTAGTGTCACTGCAACAGGTTCTATGAAAGCTGATCTGAAACCTACAGCAAAAGAATCCTAAATGCAGTTTAGCTCAATGTGTGTGAATCTGGGGTAATTAGTGAAATTCAGATTAATCAGAAATTTGCTAGGCAGCAGGGTGATTTGACTAACAGCCTGGGAAGGTACAAAATAACTGGGTAATGAAGTGGATCCAACTATAATGTGCACGATTGCTCCCGGGACTGTACAGAAATCCATTATTTAGACAGATGCTGTAATCTGTGGACAAGAGATCTTTAAAGCTAGAAATACTGTGTCTTTTCCATCTGATGTTACTTCATGCCTTCATGGACCAAAGATTGAGGGGCAGCATTAGAGAGGGGAATATTTTAGAAAAATTTCCAGATCCAAGGTGATATCTGTCATGAAAGGTGGAGGGTGTGTTCTGTGCTCCCCGAGGGTTTTCTTACACATCATCTTATCTAACCCTCATAAAAAAATAAACCTTGTCTAAGGCAGCAAGAAGTTATCGCTCTTACTTTTCTATAGGTGATGAACTTGAAGTTCGAAGATGTGAAATGTTAGATTTTAATGTGGAGACTAGCAATGCAGAAAGACAAGCTTGCTTTATCAGTGATGCCTGAGGGAGTTGCCAGGTATCCACGCTCAGGCTGCAGCTAAAAACCCCTTTTTAATTTTGCTCAGGCAGAGTAGAAACACCCCACCCCCACCCTACCCCCCACCGCCCCCCACACACACACACGGGTCAATCACCTGTGTTTTACCGATGGCAAGAGCCCATTTTTGTCTAGCTGAAGTTCTCAGAGATGAATAAATATCAATGCCCCCTGCTTATTAAAAAAAAACCCAGGCTTTCACTCTAACAGGAAGAGTTAGCCTTAGGCAAGCAGCGGCTGCTTTTGTTGCTAGATTCAGGAAGTATTCAAATGGCTTCCTGGTTTGCTCTGATACAAATTCAGATAGAATTCCATCCTTTCCATTACCATGGACAGGATGGAGGGGGGCAGCCTGGGGCTGCTAGACATGACAATAGCTGAGACAATTAGTAAAAGCCACAGAGACAGAAAGCAAGTGTCCAGGTTTCATAACTTATTTCTCTTTTCCAGTATCCCTCATAATTTCCCTGCAAGGTCAAGGGGCAGAGATTACTCTGGCAATCTATGTTTGAGAGCCCTGAACACACTGTCACCATCAAAGAGCAGCTTGACCGCCCTGGGGCTCAGAAGATGGTTCTGCTATCAAAGGCCTCGCCCCAGCTGGGAAGGAGACATAAGTAATATACACAAGAGGGGGAATAAAAGCTATTGACCATTTAAAAGCGCTGGATGATGAATCAGAAAATTTGGGGTTATATTCTGATGTTGCTTATTCTGCTAAGTGAACCTAGAAAAGTTACTTGACTACTTAGGGTCTTGTTTTTTTCATCCATCAAACTAGGCAATAGTTTGCCTTAAAGAAATGGTCAGGGGTTCAAATTAAATGCCTTATGGAGATTGGCTTTACAAACAGTAGCCATTCACATAAATGTCTGACATTAAAAGGGAAAAAAGAATGAAAAAAAATTGAAGAGAAATGTAAACTGAAATGGCAATAATAATAATAATAATAGCATGCATTGATTACTATTTCCAAGCTCTGTGTTAAATAAAATGTCTATAAGTCTTCATATAATTTAGGAATTTTATAAATTATGTGCAAGTGTATATTTTTATATACCTACATACATTTCACTCTGTGGAGAGATATCTATACATCATCTCTAATATATAAAATTAAAATTTTAATAATATCTACTTTAAAAGTTCATATGGAGATTAGCCAAAGTTTATATTTATATAAACATTTAAAATATTATAAAACATATTCTTATGAATATATACAATTTTGATTAATCCTGACAACAACTTTTGAAGTAGTTATCTCATTTTACAGATGGGGAAAGCTGAGGTTTAAAGATGTTTAATCAATTGTTCAAGTTTTTATAGCTAGCAGATAGCAGGGTCTGCACTCTAATATATTTTTACTTGTAACTCTATGCTTTTGCATGTATCTTTGCCTCCTTTAAAGACACTCTAATTATCACAGTAGTTTGGAAGAAACTAAAATTTGTGGGAAACCAGAAAGACTATATTCCAATCACAGTCTATCACAAAACGATTTATTCAGTTGATTTGTTTTGTCTAGTCACTTAGGTGCTCTGTTTTCAGATCATTAAATTGCGAAAGTTGATCTACAAAAATCTCTGCTAGCTCTTGACTGACTGACTGACTGGTCTTAGTTTCCTTGGGATCATGCCAGTTTTAGCATTAAAAGCCCCAGGTCCCAAGGAATTCTTCAGTCCTATGGCTGCTGTTACCATTCTATGAGTTCATAGAGGAAAGCTTTGTGGAAGAGGTAAAGCATGAACTCAACCCTGAAGTATTTGAATAGGCAGGCAATAAAGAATATCCATCAAAATAGAAACTCAGCAATGTACAGAGTAGTGACTGGCAAGCCACATAGGTAAAAGGATGTAAGAAACGACAGGGAATAAAGGTGGTACCAGATCATATTATGGGAAATGAAACATCTCAATTTAGATTCTATATGAATGCTAATGAAGAATCTTTATATAGATCCAAGGGTTCTTTGTAAGAAAATAACACCAATTTGTTGAGCACTAATTGTATACCAAGCATCATGTTAAGCTCTTAACATATATTATTGCTTTTCATTCTTCTCACAAACCTGCACAGCAGTACAAGTATTAAACCCCATTTAATGATGAAAAAGATAATATAGCATTTAAAGGAACTGTGAAAGCTTACCCAGCTGGTGTTGGATTGGGTTTGCCATTTGGATTCTGCCCATTTCAAGCCAAATTTTTAACATTTATATTTCACTGTCCTCCAATACCTCCATTTTCTATCATGCTTGTTCAAATAATATCACACTTTTCTCTCAACATATTCTTTTGTAAGAGGGTGACTCAATATTTTAGCAACTTTTGTTATTCCTTGAGTCAACCACAGTGCTATGGCAATTGGTGGTGACATGAATTAGAGTTTTGAGTAACCAGTATGGGAACTGACAATTTCATGCAGGTCCTTCAGTTGGCCTACTGGAAAGGTCACCACTAACAGCTGGCTGCCATTTATAAAAGATAGTCCAGATATGCTCTCCTATAGCATCTCTCTGTAAAACCTAAGAGATGATTTGTTCTTTAGAAGTGTACAGACATTTAGAATACAGTTTTATGTTTCTCTATCTTCAGTCCAAGAAATAAAAGCTCAAGAGACTAATGTTTTTCCTTCTGGCGGTTGATAACCCACAGAATTAGGAGGATAGCTCAGTTTTTTTTTTGGGGGGGGTAATAAAGTTATAAAATGGGATTGAGTCAAAATGAATGCAATTTAATTTAAATATTAATTTAAACATTTGTCTTTCTAGGGAAGGGACTATGTATCTCATTACAGATACCTCTATTACAGCACCATTTCAAAGAGGAAAAAGAATGTAGAAAATAAGATTGCCTTTAGGAAAATACATTTTCTTTCACAATGGTGGGGTAATGTATGAAGGGAGAAAAATTACAAATAAATGTGATAACCGTAATGAGGTTTAAGAAATTATCATTTTTTTACAGCGAATGAACTGATATTTTTCCCATTAGCTAAAATTAGGCATACTTTATATTTCACATCCTTTTTAGAGAGTTGATATATATTTATTCTTGATTTTTCTCTCTATTAACCACTCAATTGTGAAGAGATGATAGTGTAAAGTAATTGATGGTTTGAAGTCGTTCTATTCCACATTTAAGAATATCTGATATTAAAAGAAGGGAAAAATAACTACACATTGGGGCACAATTCAAAAAAAACTCCATGCCCTTATGATAAGCAGTATTATAGAAATCATTGTAGAAATGAAATTATGTGCTTTGTAACTGAATTCCATTCTACCAGCTGCATAGAAATATTGAAGTGATGAAAATTAATTTTAGACATTTACACTGAAGGCAGTTATAATTAAAAGTATACTTTATCTTTGAATTTAGGCTCTGGTTTTTTAACTTATTTAGAAATTTAGAGTTCTCTTCAACTTTTAGCTTTAAGTTACTTCCCATCACCAAAATATGTTACATAAGAGGTAGTAAAACAAAGGGTCTTGCTCTCCAACTTCATTTCAAGGTATCTATTCTTGGGAATTTCTCTGAGATTTATGCCCCCACTCACGCCCAGCCCCCTTGAGTCTACCTCAACTTGGTTCCTACTTGAATCACTATACATGTGGATTTAGCTTTTGCTTCAGCATATACTCTGTTCCATGCCTTTAGTATATTCCTGTTCCTATTTTCTGAGATCTACAACACAGCCCCCTCCCCTCCCCTCCTGGTTTTTCCCCTTAAATTCCTGCCTAATCTCAGATACTTGTATCAGCCTTTAATTTGGGAATATATGAATTATACTTATTTTCACATTTTGCTAGAAGCAGAGATTATAGGTTATTATTTCTTTTATTTTGTGTGATTTCAAGGTGGAAAAAAAACAGAAGAGGGTGAACTACAGTGCATGGTTTCCTTACAATAGTTACATATTTACATATTCCTTACAATAGTTACATAGTCATTTAATTGGAAAGGGATTGGTTATGTTGATTAGCATGAAATTATTAACCAAAAAGTATTGTACTGGGATAATCAAATTCTAGTGCCACAAAAACTGATGTTTTGAAATCATATTTCCAATAAGAAGTAGATTAGGTAGGAGCATACCTTCAGAAAATACCCCAGGTATTAAGACAAATATGTGTAACTAAAAACACATGTAGGCATTTTCTTGAATGAGTTGGACTTAATAGACTAATATTACATTATAATTTTATTTCCCCTACATTAGGTATCTTTCAAATACCCTATATCCTTTCTTACTTGTTTGGATATCAGCGCTTACCCACAAGAACATATCTCCAAGCTTTTTCCAGTTATTTTTAGTTAAGAACAGTCTGAATTTCAGGCATTAAGAGTCCAGTCCAATCTGAAATAAAAATCTGAAACTCTTGCTCAATTTACAGACTCTTCTTGTTCTCCAGGTTAGACTAAAATGAAAAGGAGGAGGGAGGAGGAGAGGCAGGGAAGACAAAGAAGTAGCATCAGAATCTCCAGCAGCCGCATGTAAGGTACCTTGATGCCTACACTTGAAACTGGCCTCCTATCACTCATCCTGAGTCCTGTTGATCAAACCAAGTCATAAGGTCAGCCGATTTAGTTAACACTGCAACATAAGAATGCCAATGGCCTGGATACTTACTTGGATGATGAGCAGTTTGGCGCATGGTTGCAATCAATCTTCCACAGTAGCTTTTTTTGCTGTTTCTTTGGAAAGACTGTTTCAAACACACCACCATATTTATTTGCATGGGAGCTATTCCATCTAGCTGGTAGCTTACCACTCTCTCCAGCTCGTGCTTCTAGTGGCACCTTGTACTTTCACTTAGTCATAGTACCCAGATCTTTAGTGCGGTGAACCTTCAGAATAGCCCACACTCAACTCCTTTCATATGTTCCTTCTAATCCGTGGGATATCTACATTTTGGCCTCATCATCAATGGCAGTATAGTTTTACTCCTGAGAGCATTCCTTCCCCAACTATATTTCTATATTGTTTTTCATTTAAAGTTGATCTAACTACAGGAAACACATTTCTAGCTTCCTCCAGCTGATACTGGGCGATATAGGGCACTAAAACTTACCAGGGAGAGAGCCCAATAGTAAACCAATCACTGTCTGGGTTCTTCCACCCAAGCATACAACTGCAACACAATGATAATGAGATTTATTAAGCAAAAAGGCAAAATTGAGAGTCACTGAGGTCACAAGTGGCCAGTTATTGCCCAGTGTTTTAAAGTCTTCAACAAAAGGCATCCAAAATGGTATCTTCCTGCCACTCAAGACCTGAGACAAGTATTCTAAACAAAAGTCCATACAGTCAAGATGGCGTTTTGTGTATTCCAAATAAAAAACCAAGGTGGCCTATCAACAGCTTTCACCTCTCCCATCTCTGGGAGGTTCAAATACAGCTTCCAGCAGGTTCACCTCCCCCATCTCTGGAAGGCCCGTGGACTCTGATTCCACCAAGTTTACCACTTCCATCCCTGGAAGGTCCAGACTCAGTTTTCAGCAGTAGTTTCCTTGCACCAAATCCTATGGTGCCTGAACTTCAGAATGACTGAACTCCTGGGGTAGCTGACTTCCAAGAAGGCCAAACCCTGGAATGGCTGTGCTCCCAGGGTAGCACCGGCTGGAATGGCCACGCTCCTTCTTCCTCCTCAATTCCTTATATCTTCTATCAGTCTCCACCCCATTCATACTTTCTTGCTCTCAGGGAATGTCTCATCAGGTGCTTTTTTTCCTCACCTGCACCCCTCTCAAGGGAGCGCCACCTGTAACATCAACCTTGCCTCACAGCTTTGCCTTACAGCCCCAGTTACACAACCTTCTTCCTTACCTCAAATTGTGAATATAAAAGCAGGAGAAATGTGGGGGCAGGAGGAAGAGAAATAAATGTCCAGCAACTCTTTCCAAAAAGATCATCGTTGATGATCTTTCTTTCTTGTCATGCTTGCTTTTTTTTTTTATATCATTTGAGTGGACCATCAGATAAGAGATCACCAGATTATTTCTCCAGAAAGTCCTATACATAGGGTGTGTTCTCCAAAACAAACTATTAGAATATTATGGCAGGAAAATTCCCATTTAATACTTTACAGTAAAATTTCTATTTCATTACTAATTTAATAGAAATGGTGTGATTGAGGTTGCAAAGTATCTTAATATGGTTCAGGAACCTGGAAAATTTTAATTTATAGGGAAGAATTAAAGAGGAGGTCTTAATTTGTCTTCTGGAATTTGAATAGCTGTCAAGTCAAAAGAAAGAAGTAAAGAAATGTATCTTAAATTTCAATGTTTATGTCAACACCTACCTCTGTCATTACAGAACAGCTCTATGATATTAATTGAACTCATTTTAGTTAAATGATTCCCTGACGCTTCAGAGAATAAAACTTGAATAAAAAAAAAAAGTCACAGGGAGGTAAATTATAGTTGAGCAGAAGCCAAAGCTTCCCATGAATTACAGCTATATAAAATAAACGTCCTAGAGAAATAATGAGATACTACACCTGTTCAAGCATAAGGTATCTGTCCATCTGTGAATGGCACTGTGAGAACAATTCTTACACTGGATGGGAATAAGGAGTAAATCTATGATTCTGTATTTATTTTATGTGAACTTCAGTCATAATTTTAAAAAGAAATAAGTTTGGTTGGTTGGGTTCAGTGTAGGTCACATGTGTTTTGTAAAGTTAAAATTGTGTTTGCAATTTTCCAAATACAATTTTTAAAATTTTGATCTATGATCTTTAGTCATCAAAAATTGATTCACTTTCCTGATTTTCTCATGAAAAATCAGGAAAGTAGGTCTCCAAAATAGTAGTGTGATATGTCTTGAAATACTTTGAATTAAGCCTGCTTTACGAATATTTGTTTCATAGCCAGTTCCTATTAGCACCTCAAAATGGTAAATATAACCTCATGGGCTACTGCATTTTCTCTTTCTGCCAAATTTGTATAACAATTTCATTTCTTCTCATACTGATTTGACTTTCCCCTTATCCCTTTCACTTTTGAGGGTTCACCTATGTAAGTGATAGATTACTTCAAAGATCATGAGATAATGTTTCATTATTTATGATTGGCAAATATTACATCCAAATACATACATTTCATACCAATTTTAGCCCGTTTGTTTTTAATGTAAAAGCAGATGTAATAAATGAGATGTCCCATAGAAATATAATAATTTGGGTGTGTTGCCTAACATAGATAAGTTATATGAAAATGAAAAGATGCCTTTAATATGCTCCAAGAAAGTCTCCCTTTCAGTAATGTTCAAAATGCACAAATTTAGAAGTAGTGTATATAGAAAACCAAATGCAAGTCACCCTCAAAATGATGACTGAAATTAGAGTATGTGCACCTTTCCTTCCCATATTCTATTATTTTGCATAATCTTCTAGATTCTGTTTTAGCCATGAAGTCAACCCTGGCGTACCCCGCCCCCCATTCTCATAAAGGTCCTACTCTAGTGCCTTCTGTCTTGATAATTTTCACACAGTTAGCAATTGTTGGATCATTAATTATTATTTAATAACAATGATTAATAAATAGCACCTTTTACTCTAACTAAACTACATAATGTTCTGTGTTATCCTCTAATTGTTTTATAAATCTCATCAGTGCACAAGGGTGGGGTGATGTTGGTAGGATTAATCTCTCTCCTGAGGATTTAGATATAAGCAAACCTCGATGTTCTGCTTAGTATGCATCATTTCAGCATATTTTAATAATTATTAATAAAACAGGAGCAAATTTTATTTTTCTTACTGAGCACTCAAAAAACTAAGAACCATAGGCAGAGAGTTGAGCATCGGATCTACTGAGACAAGTGCTATGAATGAATTGTATGGTTAGTTGCCTTCTTTGTAGAGTTTTGCTTCATGTGTCTTCCAGGCAGCAGCTTTTATTACAGAACAGGTATCTCCGATTGATGTGAAATCTTTTCCTTCATTACAACAGTCTGTGTATTTACTCTTCGTGTTTAATTACTGTCCCCAGGACTCTGTATCTCAGTGCTCAGTCACTCATATTCACGACATGCTCATCCATGATGATGATGGTCTATTGGCTATTGATATTTCTTGAATTCTCTCTTTTCTAATTTCTAGTGGTCTTTTTTTGTCTTTACTGCTTTTGGCCCACCTTTATTTTCACAGTGTTTGTTTTGAACTCATAGTTTATTGAATTTTCCTTTTCATATGTCATTCTGATCTTTTTCCTTTTAAACTTCAAGGAATTCTTAGATCTAGCTCAGTCATTATTATATTTTTTAAAATGTGTCAACCTGTGAATGAATAAAACATGCAAAAACCGCTTTAAATTGTTTGAGCTAATAAATGAAGTTTTCTTAAATTGCTAGGAATAGCCATTCCGTATCAGTTCTGGATTAGTGGAAACATTTATACAGGAAAGGTCAATGTTTTATGTGATCATTTTGTGAATATTAGTTGGAGTGTGTCCACCAAAACATGCCCAGATACGCCTTGGAGAAAGATTCTAGAGTGTTTTATATAGATTTACCATGATGGTGCCTTTGAAACGGCAGTGTTTTCTGCATATTCTTCCTTTTCCTCATTTCAAATAGTCAGGTTTTGCAGTTTGCCTCATGGATTTTTCCAGAGCACATAGAGTGAGGATAGTAGAAGTCACTGACTCCCTACCCTTTGTGAAACCTCGGCCCACTAAATGCACATTCTAACTTCCCACAATTCACTGGGAGAGAGGAGAGGTGATTTTGAAAAGGTGGGGAAGACAAAGATTAAGATTTAGGGTGAGATTGGAAAGTCACAAGCATTTATGGATCCAAGTGAGAATAAAGGCTGACACATAACTCAGACCTTGAGCAATGGTTTCAGATGACTCCAAGGAGTCTGGGTCTCATGAGCAGGATCACTCAGAGAGTCACAATGGAGTCACATGTGACTGAGAAGCAGCACATGAAGCAACTGTGTAGAAGCCTTAATAAAAGCTGAAGTAGCTTTTCCCAACAGTCCTGTAGGGATGAGCTTGGATTTGGATTCAGGTTTAATTTTATTTAAATAAAATAACAAAAAAGTATCTGAGATCTGTCAAGTAAGATCCCTCTCGAGTACGCAGGGAGGCTGGGCTGAAAACACCAAGAAGCCTCAGATGGTGTTTGTCTGCACCTCCACCCTCCAAAAGTGGCTTCCAAAACAACTCTGCTCATATGCATCAAGATAGCAGGAGAGAAAGCATGGAGGATTTCAAGGATGCAGTTTATCTGCATCAGCTTGGAGATGACATATATTGCTTTTGTTCACAGCACTGGCTAGAACTTTGTCAGCTGCTCCACACTAACTGTAAGTATGTAACTAACTATAAGTAGTTATAACCATAATATAATTAATATATTATAACTAACTGTAAGTGGTTACACTGAGTGGTATATTCTAGCTGCATGCTCAGGAAGAAGACACCCCCACCTCATTTGTGAACACGTAGCTAGCCTCTTCCAGAACTTATTCTACTGAACGTTAAATATCCATTTTCTCCTTCCTGCCACATATAAAACACAATAGGCCCCTCCTCAAGTAAGATCACCCAAAGTGCACCCATCTGTCGGATGAGCATTCAAGATCTCGGGATGATATATCTGCTGCTCTGTAAGATCCTTACGTTTCTTCTTGTAGTCTGAGATGCACCTTGGATGTACAATGATAGATCATAGGTAGAATAAATGCCAGAAAATTCTTTCATTCAGAACAAAAAAGGGTGGAAAAACATCAAGTAGTCTTTGATACAGAGAAAGTATGAAATCCTGCTATGGTACAAGATAGTCGATGCAATAAAAAGAAATGAGAAATTGCAGATATTGGTGAGTGATCAGAATGTAGAGTCTCTATTTTTTAAGAAATTTTTCTAACTTTCATTGTCTCATTCACATTGAGGATCAGGGAACCATTTGGCAACAATTTTCCAGGGATTTGTCCAGAACTAGAGGAGACTGGACTTGAACTACATGGTTTCCCACCTTGCTGGTAATTCCTGTTTCAAGCTTGACAAAGAAGGACAAGGAGATGCATTGGGACCACGGGAAGCTGGGAGATCATCTCTAGACCCAGGAATCAGGGTTGATATTGGGAGAAGGGATGTCAGAAAATGAATAGGAAAATCTTACTGGTTTTGTGGGTTTAGCACTTGGGGTCAGTTTTTATTTGATTGGCAGAAATAAACAGCTGGATATTACTTGAGCAACTAAAATTTAGGTTAAGAGTATTACCTGGCACCTAGATAAAATTGTTCTTTGAGCACAAAGATCTGGAAAGGTACAATAAAGAGACCAGGATATTGAGATATGGTAGACATCATAGTGACATTTTCGAATGTGTTCAATTTGAAGCTCAGGATATTGAGATATGGTAGACATCATAGTGACATTTTCGAATGTGTTCAATTTGAAGGAAATCTGATTGACAACAAAAGTTTCAGGCAAAGGAGGGGGAGAAAAGCAAATGTTGGCAGCATCTATGCAATATTGTCTGGGCAAACAAAGCCCATCATGCCAACATGTCTCCTTAGCATCTAGGAGATAAAGTCTTTCCCAGTGATGTTAATTAAACATGTCAACTGTTGTATTCTTCTGGTATAATTCCATACTCAACATCTGGCATTCTGATAGCTTGGTATTAGCATAAAAAGGGTGTGTCAAACTGACTTCCGGTACCTGATCTCATTGACATTTCTTTCTGATTATAAATTACATTTCCAATTTTATGTGCTAACTGTGAGCTTTGGAAACATCCTTGGGTAAAGCTGAATATTAAGTACCATGATGAATCAAACCATGAGCACAAATACTTTGAATTTCTCCTCATTGAGAGATGCAGCTTATAGATCCTATAGTTGAAACTAGACTGATTTTTATCACTACCTGACAAGTAGATTATAATAGAAGTGATTCTGGTGGCTGAGGAAAGGCTTCTGCCTACTTCTCCTGGGTACTTAGCTTTGGGTCTTGAAACAGCAAGTCTGGTTACCCCGGAGCTTCCAGATTGGAGAGGTTGCATCTATAGACCACATGGAGGGGCGCTGAGATTATAAGGAGAGCAAAGTACCTTCACTTTGTGTAGACATCACCCCCTGTTCCTGTATCAGCCACCAACCGACAGCAACCCCATGAAAGAGGCCCTGACACAAGACCACCCACTGAACTGTTTCCTGGTTCCTTGAACACATATACTATGAGATCTAAGAAATATCTCTTAACAGTTGAAGACTCTATGCATTGAGGATTGTTGTGTTTTTTTTAAGATTTAATGTTTCATTATTTTCTTATCTCCTTGTTAATGTGGAGGAGTGATTTTTAAGGCCACTATTGATAACTAGAAGCACTAAGAAGCTTGGATTGATGAGCCTGCAAATGAAGAGGGCTAGTGGCTGGGTGATCATGAAACTGTTGAAACACTTACATCAAGTGAAGCTTCCATTTAACTACCACCATTTAGCTATAGCTTTTTCATTCAAAACTTGACTCTGGCTAGAAATTCCTGATGGAGAGTGAAATGATCTCCTCCTACTTATTGTCTGATATCTGCCCAATTTGATGTCAGGCACCAAAGAAGCCACATAATTCATACTAACTAGTCAATGATCCATCTCAAGGAAGTGACACTGTGCAATTTGAAAGCCAGTGTTCCTAGAATTCCACACTTGATCAAAATTAGTAAGAGGTATCATAGCACAAACGATCACATAGGGAATACAAATAACTAGGCTTTATGGAGCACTCCTATGCCATTAGGGTGCACTCCTGTGCTGTTCCCCAAGCTTTCCTTATACTTATATACATTTGAACCTCACAAAAAATGTAGATTCCATTATCATCACACCCATTTTTCAGATGAGAACACAGCGCAGAGAGGTGAGGTTACCTTACTTTCCCAACATTACTCTCAAGAAGCTAGAATTTTAATGAAGCCCAAGCTCTCTGGATCTTAAGCTTATTCTAGTATATATTCACCATTTTTTTCTTCTGTTGTATTATTCATTGAGGTAGTGTTGGTTTAAAGCACAGAGGTGATTCAGAGGTACAGCTCTTCAGATGTACGTTATGCCATGTCCACCGCCAAAAATGCTTGACTGCATCTGAGTTGACTCCCAGCTTTAAAACGAGATTGGTGGTCATTTCTACATAGGTGACTTGGTGAAGGGTAAAGGAACCCATATTTTGGGGACCAGGTTTTAAAAATGTTTATGAAATGGATATATAACACCCTCTTTTCAGGGTTAAATGTAATAAAGCTTATTAAGAACCTTGCACATCACCTACAATAGCCATTATTATTTAATTAACCAACGTTGCGTCATTGTCCAAGTTTCAGCTGATAAAGTAAACTACAAGATGGAGTTATAAACCAATGTAAAGGACAACAGCAGACTTCAGCTGACTCGAGATCTACCATAATGATCACTCACTAGTGATCTACAGTGGAGTCATATCAACCACATATTCAACTTGTGAGAAGTCAGCTTGTCAAAACAACAGAGAGAGAAAAAACAATTTGGGCACCTAGAAAAGGTTAGCTATCTTAATCTTGGGAGTTAGCACCAGATGGGACAGGTGAACCTTCTTTTACAGTCTCTTTTCCCAGTCGCTCTTACAGTTGGGACCATCAGTGAATGTGATTATAGCATTTTATAAAATCCTTTTGGTGCCTAACTTTGAGCCTGAACCATGAGAAAACTGTTTGATGTGTTGCTTACCTAAAAAAGAGCAATCTACTCCGACACTGCGAGATAAACTAGTGTTGACCTCACTGCAGGCAGTAACATGAGGATGTCTAGAGTACTGTCTACATTTAGGAACTGTGAAGGGCTACAACTATAGTTGGTTTTCACTGGATGGGCTTAGGGTATAAAACCACCATGTTCTCAGTGTTATTGATTGATTGAATTTTGCTCATGTGCCTTCTTTTTCCTGAAACTTAAGTCATAAAGCACTTGGGCCATGTATGGGACTCAAGCTTTAGCATGATAAACTACATTAATAAGTGAGTTCATTCCAAAATTGTTAGCTCATATATTTCTCTCACCTATAAAGGTTTTCAAACAAATGATCTTTTCGCAGTTCTACAAATTCTCCAACTAATGGCATAAATTTTATATGGGAACAAATTGTTCTAGCTTTCTATTCAGACAGTGCATGGTTGACTATATCCCTGACCACACTCGTGTTTATTACTGCAAGCAATCTTATCGAAAAGGGAAGAGGAAGAATTCATGTTTTCATCATTTAGTTTGTTGATGCCTGAGGTTTAGAAGCATTTCAAAGCACTGTTTGTTAGCTCTCTTTGAAGCGTCCCAGTATTTTCAAATGCTGCAGATTTTATTCTGTAATATGTACAAAAACATGCAGATCTCCTTATATACTTTATTTTGACCTATTTGGTGCTTAATCTTATACTCTCAGGCAAACCGTGGTGCAGGTAGTAAGGGTCTAATATACTTAAGATAACAACCTTCATTCAAGCACTGATTTTTCTGAGTAAATACTATTATATAATGAAGGTTCTTTAGTTTTAAGTAACAGAACTAATCCCATTTTGCTGTATGAAGTAAAGCAGACCTTCTGTGGAAAATATCAGGGGTAATGAGCCAGAATCAAGGCTGCCTGTAGGAATCAGCACTTGAGACAGTAAGAACATCCCTCCCTCCACCTCCCACCCTAGGGAGGAATGAAATTCCAGTTCATCTTTATTGATGATGAACTTGGCTTAAGTCACGTGCCCACCCCTTGGTTGAGGGAGGACAGATCATACTCAGTCTCCCTGATTATATTCAACAGTGCAGAAGGAATTCCTAAAAAAGGTGTTGGCTGCTTTTAGGAAGAGAGAATTGATGCTGGCTTGCTCAACACATTTCTGTTCCAGCCATAAACTTTTTCCCCCAGAAGGAATTGCACTAAATTGTCATTTATTTCATTCCTCCTTCCTCCCCTGTATCAATGTCATAACAGGCTGAAAACTTCCTTCTGTTCTCTATTAATTAGTTGAACTCTTACTTGAGGTAAATCCTCATACTTGGAGAAAAAGAAATGATATAAAAGTAGACCCAGAAAGTAGAGAATCCATCCCTGAGATTGGAAAAGAAGCTGTGGTTGTTACCACAGCAGCTTCTAGGGCAGAAGAGACATCACCCACAATGCTGAGAGCCTTTTTGACTGGAAGAAATACATCTGAGGAAGTCTTCACACACCAGGGAGGTGGCAGTGCTGACACCTACATTCTCCCAATCCTGTTGGAAGATGGAGCGAGTATCCACTCCGAAAGCTTTCAGCTGCTCTGCCCCTTCCATCACTGAGATTTGGAAAGATATTTCCACTAGGGTACCTTACAGCTGCCACTATTCAGAAGAGAAGAGTGGTGAGTGGTGGGAAGGGTTCTTTGCTTCGCAGTCACATGAAAATGTTGGGGGAACTGTATGTCCTGAATGAACCCCCCTCACTGATATTTTATGAACTCCATACCCACCTCCATGCCAAAGAAATCCCAGGTGCCAAAGACTACAACTGACACCATAACATGGATCTGCCATGAATCTTGACTTCTTGAAGGGGAGGGTGCTGGGAACTAAGGGTGGAGTTAAGCAACCATGCTTGGTATAGAATGAAAGCTATGTGGGCCTGCTGGAGGCTTTGTGGTTTTGCCTGCCTTCAGGATGCATCTGGGATCCCAACTCAGTGTTATCGATAGGATATACTGACCAATTAATCTTAATCTGTATATATGATACAGGGTGACTTGGCTGGATGAGCAGCTGGTAGTGATGTAGTTGATGTAGTGATGTAGTTGAAAATTGTATTGGATACCATACTGCCCTGGTGGGCAGCATGGGAGAGAGGAAGACCTGCGAGAGAAAGCAAGAAGTGCAAAAAGGGTGAGTTAAAAGAGGAACCAAAGATAGGAGGAGAGATACCAGAATGGTGGGCTGATACAGGAAGCCCACTTGGCCAGGCCAGGCAAAAGCCCCCTTGCAAGAGTGAGCTGATGGTGGCAAGGAGTCATGATGGGAGAGTGGCTGGTAGAAGAGTAGCTGGGGTGGAGAATGTGGTGCTGCAGCAAGGTGGCATGGAAAGCTGGTTCTTGGAGATGGCTAGGGATTTGAAAAGCTGATTTTTGCATCAGCATTTGTTGAAGTTTGAAGAGCCTTGGAGAAGTCACAGCTCGGAAGACTGGAGAGAGAAGAAGCAAAGAGAAGACCATGGAGAAAGACTGGACTTTGCAGAGTGCCTGCCTCAGGTTTGGAGGGTAAAAGGGGCACCATCTTGGGCATGTGTTTGGGACTTTCAGGCTAAATGGTAATTGTGGTAAGATAACTGACCACTTGTGGCATTCTGGACTCTTTGTTGTCCTGGTTAATTTTCCTTGTTAATAAAACCCTGTTGTTAAAATTGCATTGTGACTTTAGCAACTGCTACATGCGAGTGATAAGACCGTGAAAGAATTCCAGGTGGCAGTAGCAGCATTTTAAAAATGCTGCTATTATTGGAATTTCATTGAATCTGTAGACTGGCTTTGGCAGAATGGCCATTTTGATAATGTTAATTCTTCCAATCCATGATCAGGGAATGTCTTTCATTTTTTATGTCTTCTATTTAAGAATGATTTGTAGTTTTCTTTGTACAGATTCTTCATTTCTTTTGTTAGGTTTATTCCCAGGTATTTAATTTTCAGTGATGCAATAGTGAATGGAGTGTTGTCTTTTTTTTTAAATTTCTTCTTCTAACTGAGTTTTTGCATATAAGAAGGCCTCCGATTTCTCTGTTCATTTTGTATCCTGCTACCTTACACAACTGGTCTATTATTAAGGAATTATGTTATTGGAAATTAGCCAGAAAGAAAAAGAGAAATATGGGATGACCTTACTTATAGGAGGGATTTAGGGAAAACAAACAGACAAGAAAAATTTAAAACTTCCAACAGAACTGAAGCATAGATCAAGGGAGGGGAAGAAAGTAAAATCAGGGGAGGGGAAGGGCACAAGAGATAAAGAAGGTGAATCAGTGATAAGGTGATGGGAGAATATCAGGCTAAACAATGAGGTAGTATTTATATATGTGTTTGTGTGTATATGTATATATGTACAATCAAAAAATAGCTTTTAAAAATGAAAAAAATAAACTGATAATAAGAATGCATTTAGATTATATTTTCACATTACTTTGTAATTATTCACAGTGTTCTACCAGTCACCCTTTAAAGACATGAAATAATAAAACATTGCTTTTAAGTATAACACAACAACAAAATACAGGGACCTAAAAAAGAAAAAAAAAGTGCCACTTTTTTTCCTGTGGCTTGTTGATTGGAGACTTTTGCTGTATTTTGACCTGATTTCATATATATCCTTCATACCCTTCTCCTGCTCTTTTCATTTCACTTGTAAATAAAACTTTTATCTACCTTTATATGTGTGCCTGAACTAGGGTCTTGTTCTGAGTTTTTTTAAGCATGCCAATGAGGACTCACATCCAAGCCATCCCATTTCCCTTTAGGGTTGCCCTGTAACAAAGCCTATCCACATTGGAAGTTGAAAAGGTTTGCCAAGACTGGCAGTGCCAACAGAGCTTGTAGGTGAGATGCCATTTTGTATGTCAATCACTGAGACTTTTCACATCCCTTTTATGATTTTCCAGAGAAAAGGTTTGGCCTTATTCTTGGAATCATTTAAAAGATAAGTTGTATTTCTCTTTCAGGAAGATGATCTGAATAATTTTTCCATCCTCATCAAATTAATGACGATAAAACAATGTCTTCTTAATATCTTCCTGAAAACAAACACCATAGAACGTGGTTCTTCACTTTTTATAATACTCTTTAATATTAAAATAAAGACAAAAATGAGGAAATATTGTGGAGAAAGAATTATCTTGATTTGACATGTAAAATAGTTTGCTGGAGAAAAGATTCTATGAAATAGCCTTGAAAATGGGACAGAATTGTAGCTATCAGGTGGAACTTTGGGAAGACAGAGGGAACATGAGAAAAGACACAAAAGTAAGAAAATGCTTTCAAAAGTTATTAGACCTTTAAAAATATGAAAATGAACTCATCTGCAACAAATGACTTGCAACCGTTTGTTGATTTGTGTTTTGTTTTGTTTTTGTTTTTTATATGTGAAAACCGCACATATTTAATAATAGCAATTTTATGAGTTTGAATACATCTACGCACGAGTGAAATTTTCCAAACTCAAGGTAATAGATACATCCATCACCTCCAAAAATTTCTGTCCCTTAGGGTTTTTTGGTTTTGTTTTTGTGGTAATAACACATAGGAGTTCTATTGTCAACATATTTTTTTTTTATTGAAGTAAGGTTGGTTTACAACATTGTATATGATTAGAGGTATAGGATCTCCCCCTTCAGGTGTTGTTACTACACAACACCCACCATCAAGGCCCCCAGAGTCCTTCACCACCATCCATTATGCTCATGTCCCACTTTGCTCTCCCCTCCTACTCCCCCTCGATAGTCTCAGTTCTAGTCATATTTGTAAAGTTTTTTTTTTTAATTTGGTTTGGTTTTATTTCACCCTTTGTGAATCTAGTATTTGTGTTTCCTGACTTATTTTGTTTAGCATAAGCCCCTCCATTTCCATCCATGTTGTCACAAATTGTTAAATGCAGAGTAGTATTACACTACACTGTACAGCAATTCTATAGAACTAATTCATCTTGCATAAGTAAAACTTTATGCCTATCATGCAACCATGCCATAACAGGCAGATTCATTGTCGATTTGGGCAAATGGAAGGAGATTCTTGAAGTCTTTATTATGTCCAATCTGTGTTTATTCTGTGACAGGGAACCATTTACACAGTCAGAAGGCAGAGAGAAAGACAGACTCTAAATGAGAACAGTGTAACAACTGCTCACCTTCTAGCCCCCTTTACATTGTTAAATGCCCTTAGCCACACACTGTTGCAAATGCAAGGCTCATCTGTTGTTTGGTTTTGGGCAGCATGGTTTTGACTCATTTTCCTTACAAAGCATATTGAACATCTCCCCACCTCCTTCCCCTCCAACCCCTGGTAAGTTCTACTCTTGCTCCTCTCTGCATTTGACTACCTTGGATAACTCATGCAAGTGGAATCTTATAATATTTGTCCTTCTGTGACTGGTTTATTTCACTTAGCATAGCATCCTCCACATTTACCCCCATCATTTTTAAAGACTAAATCATATTCCATTTATGTATTTGCCACATTTCTTTAGCCATATATCCATCCATGAACCATGGTTCTGCTGATTCAGTAGATAGAGCCTGAGACTTTTGCTTTGCTTTTTTATCAGTGGGTTTAGATATCCCAAAGATGAGGCAGAATTTTTTTCTGATGATCTTGAAACTGGGTGGCCCTAACCCCCCCCCCCCACTCCAGGTTGTAGCATTTAACAAGGTACTCTGCTCCCATTGGCTGGTGGCAGTTTAAAAAGGAGGAGAGGAGAAGGGAATGAAACTGGGTGGCCCTAACCCCCCCCCCCCACTCCAGGTTGTAGCATTTAACAAGGTACTCTGCTCCCATTGGCTGGTGGCAGTTTAAAAAGGAGGAGAGGAGAAGCCGCGGAAAAAGAGAAAAGTTGGAGGAACAGCGTCGGGGGAGAAGCCGCGAGAGAGAAAAGTTGGAGGAGCGGCGTCTGGGAGAAGCCGCGAGAGGGGGAGAGAAGTTGGAGGAGCGGCGTCCGGGTAGCGGCCAGAAGTGGGGGTTGGAGGAGAAAGCCCCCTGGAAGAGTGAGCTGGAGGGGACGAGGAGCCATGGCGGCCGGCAGAAGTGTGGCCAGCGTGGAGAGTGTGGCGTTGTAGCAAGGTGCTCTGGGGAGCTGGTACCTAGAGATGGCCAGCGATTTGGAAGGCTGATTTCTTCATCAGCCACCGTGGAAGAAGCTTGAAGCACTTGGGAGAAGTCGAGCAGCGTGGGACACCGGAGAGAAAAGAAAGGAAAGAGAAGACGCCGGCGAAAGGACTGGACTTTGCCAAAGTGCCTTCCTCTGAGGTTCAGAGGGGCAAAGGATTCGTCATTGGACTGTGCACTGTGCCTTGGGGACCTTTGGGTCTGAGAATGGTGACTGGGGTAAGATAACTGCCACGTGCGGCTTTCACGACGTTTTGTTCTCCCTGTTCAG
>PVHY01022379.1:0-22457 GCA_004024945.1 Uropsilus gracilis
TGAAGGTCAATAGATTCAGTTTCCATCAGATTAGGATAGATGAGTTCGGAGAACACCATGAAAACTCATACTTCAATTTCTACTCAGTTTGTCTTTCTGTTAACTGATGATATCAGTTACAAGAGGGCAAGGTGAGAAAAACAGTCTGTAGGTAATCCGTACATAGAGAACATAAGGTGCCTGCTAAAAATAAGCACTGGCACTGTACTGAGATCTAATAGAAAGCAGGGTGCCTGTCAGAGAATGGTGTGGGATGCAGCATAGTCAGGGTTGGGAACCGTAATACAAATTCAGGTATCGACAATAATCTCGATCAGGATGGCGTGAGGAGTCAGCAAACATAGTGGCTAGAGGTCACAGTAGGTATCAGGGATAGGTGGCATCAGGGGCAAGGTCAGGTAGAAACGGAAAGCCTATCTTTGAGATAGAGTGCTATGGTTCAAGGGACAGGAGATAAATCCATTTGAAGCTGTCTGACTCTAAATAGATGACTCCTTAATAAAAAGACATGTTCTGACAGTACTTGGGGGAAAGATTGAAAGTAGCTTCAGACATAATCAGGTGATTCAATTTTCTGTTTCACAGGGGATTTCTATTTTTTTTTTAAATGTATTTTTTTATAGAGTGAGGTGTGGTCAGGCTAATGCATGTGGAGTTAAAAAGTCATGGCTCTTTGTCTGGAAGACAGCTCAGGCTTGGAGTGCAAACATCCTGTTTTTGATGCCAATTGTGGTACAAACATCCCAATTTGGGTATGTTCTTTATTGGTTGTAACAGTTACACAGACACACCAGGTAGGGAGGCTGGGTCAATTGTATGACAAACAGGCAGGCTGCACAGGAGGGGCAGTGGGGCTGGGAAGCAGGCTCCCAGAACCCTCAGAATCTTCACACTCTTGTGTTTTCTCTTTTGCATGATCTCAATCTCTTCTTGTACACTCCTTAACCATACATCCCATGACTTTGCCCTTTTATCCTCTCCTCCTAAGTCTAGGTGTACTCACTCATGCATGTGCATGCCCGCTGGGCCCAGGGGTGTACAATCATGGGGAGGGCACACTACCACAGGTGATGGTCAAAGAGGCTAATGGCAAAAGAGCAAAAACCCTGAAAATTCATTTACGCTACCCTAGGGATGTAGCCCTGAATTATTATTCTTACGTGTCTATTTTTCCCTTGATTAGGAGAATATGTCTAGAAATAAATTTACTACAGATATTCAAAAAAATCTCTAGCAGTAAATTTCATTATTTCTTGGTATTGCCTTTGGTTGAATTCATCAGTCATTCTGAAATATGATATTTATTGAGAGAAATATTGATCTGAAAATACTAAGGTTGGTTAAATGTCGCTTAAATAGGTAAAATGGAACAATGTATATTTTTCTGCCAAATTTCATGCTTCAGATTCAGTAACTTCTGAAAACTAATTTCCAAGATGATGAGGAAAGTCATTGTTTATTCACAAAATTTTAAATGCATTTTGAAATAAAAATTTAAAAGTAACAGTATTGCTGAAGAAGTATTGATATTGTATATTGTAAGAAAATCTTTTCAGTTTGCACCAAGTTTAATTCTAGCTTATAATAAGTATATAAATATATACTTATATATATATTTATAATATATACTTATATTATAATATATAATTATATACTTATATATTTAGACAAGTGTATAAATATATACTTATTATAAACTAGAATATATATATATATATACATATCATCCATAGTTTATTTGTAAAAGTAGGGTTGTTGAATACAAATTCTATTGTAGGAAATCAAAATATTCAAGATGCAAGAGGAAGTAAACAAACCATAAACGGGGGTAATAAAAAATGAAAGTGGAATAGATCTGATGGCATTGCCAGTGGTATAGAGAAGCGTATATATAAGCCCAATGGTAATCGTTAGAAACACATTTTCGCCTTCAGCAATATTGTATTTAATTGATTCATTGAGCTAATAGTCGTGCAACACCTATTCAGTACATACTTCCACAAGCCCTGCCAGTCAATAACTAAATCAAATTTTTTCTCGTTCATGTTATTTTCCATCTTAAATCTTCCAAGATAAGGTAAAATTTAGCACAAGTAAGGATATAGTGCCATGTTTTCTATTTTGAGACTTCAAAAGCAAGATTTGTGTCTTACTTATTTTTAATTCCCAATGCTTAACATAGTGTAGCACAAGATTGGTACTTCAAAATATTTTTGGAAGATGTTGAAGAATCATTCAATTAGGAGGAGCATTCATTAAGAACAGATAATATGTCTAAATCTAAGGGCTTAGTAGGGAAAAACAAGTAGTCTCATTGCCTTCAGAAGAAAACATATTAGTATTATTAATCTTATTAAATAATAAGCAGATTTTTGTAAGTAAAATGTGAAAAAGTGAAATGTGTAAGAAATAACAAAACTAAAGTGCTTGTAGAGAATGTGTGGTTCATGCTTGGAAATTCACTCATCTCTATAAATATACCTAACTACAGAAGCATACTATTTACAATTAAATACACTCCACTTCATTTATGATCATGTAGGACCAAGTAAATTATCTTTAGTATATTCCAGATTGAGGTCTGAGTGTGCATTGTTTGAAAATTTAGGCCAAGTTTGCATTCTTGGTATGTCTCAGCAATTCTCAGCATTCTCTGAATATTCTTCTTTGCATGACTTACTTATTTTTTTAAACACGTCTGAATAAAATATAGTACACACTGAGTTGCATTTTGAAGATAAAGTTTATTATTGAATACTTAGTGTCTACAATAATGCCTTCATATATCAGGTTCCAATAATATTGGTTGAATAAATGTATTATGATTACTTAAAGACATTTCCTCATAACAATTGGAGATCAGTAACTAAATCTTTTGATAAAACCTTTTCCATACATGTAAAAAAGGCTGTAGAGTCACATATAAAAATCAGATTTCAGATCATATATAATGCATATTGTTCATGATTGTAATTATAGGGGACTGAGTCACTAAATTTGGCATCTTCTAAGATACTTCTCATCTGTAAATTTCAAAATTAGTAAGAGCTATATTCAGGCAGTAGAAAATACATGTCTAATAGGTTCTGGAGAAAAATCTATTTTTTAGATACTATTCCTCATTTCAATTACCTAACTGGTAATTCAAAGGGAAAAATAAGCATTCGATGCCCTCCATTAAAAATTGTATTTCATGGTAAATCAGGAAAAGTGGCCCAAGATCATTGTCTCCGAGTTAACAGGGAGCTGCATTTTATCAAGCACCTCCTAAAATATAAAAGAATCATTGCCTTCTCATTTGTTAGTTATCTTAGTAATAATCCAACACCTCAATTTAAAAAATAATGATAGTCTTCTATTACTTACATCCAATGACATAATAAAATCTTTACATTTTGATTGTGGTATTTGCATTAGGAGGTATAAGACAAAAACACCCCCCCCCTAAGGAACTACTTCAATATAATTTGATGGAACTACCTCATGTCGGTCTATATTTCAGTCTTCACCAGAATTTTAGGTGCTGAAAAGTATAATAATCATTTCATGCAAATCAGTGGTATGCATGTCATTTATTATAACAATTTAACTGTGGAAAAGTTATTGCTTAAAAAAATTTCTTCTTGCTATTTTTCTCAAGACTGTAATTTCTTTAAACTACCCTCTCCCTAGGGGTATTGTTCTGAATCTCTGGTGATAGATTTCACTATGACATATTTCAATGGGATGAGTCAGGTAGAAGGAATTTTTTGGAAATTTTACCAGTTGACTTGTATATTACAAAGACTTTCAAATGTTTATTAAAGAAGTTAGAGTACATTACCAAATTATCTTTTGCAGCCTTGTTAAATACTTTTTTATCTAAATTATTGCTTAGATTTTAATAGTTCTTTTGAAAAGAAGTTATGACAAAATAAAAAAAAATAGTACATAGCATTTGTCTTTCAAAAGTATAACTTAGGTTAGTACTTTGTAATAAAATAATTACACATAATGTTTAAATTGTATAAATCTATATATTATATTCTAAACTTCAAATTCTAAACTTCAAATTATATAAAGATTCTGTGTACTTAACTAAATTAATATTAGATTCCATTAAGAAATTTTATTTCTCAAATCAATTTTGACTTGATAGCCTGAATTTATATTGAATAAAATAAACATAAAATATAGGGTTGTCATGTGTATGTAATATAGGTTATATATTATATTTATATATGTTAAGCATTGCATACACTATATATAGATATATATACACATATGGCCAGTATACCTAAAGTAGAGAGGAGATTCAGTCAAAATAAGACACCCCATCTTCTGGAAAAACTGTTTAAAGGTTGATATACAAATGCTTTGGTTTGTTGCTAGTCTTCCAAGATCTAAATCCTTTCAGTAGATGATAAATGAAAGAAATGTTTAAATATATGTACATGACATTAAATCATTTATTAAAAGTCTTTGGTAGGAATAAAATTAAGTGTTTCAATCATTTTATTTTGAATTAGGTTAATTTCATTTATAATTCATTTTGGCATAAAGTTTATGAAAGCAAAAGTTGCACAGGACAAGTTAATCAAACATGGGTGACTTACTTATTGTTATTTATTTTTGTTACTGCATTGCAGTATATAGGACAGAAATAAAGCTGAGATTGACTCCATTGAAAAATAGAGCAAGACAATTTTTAAGTATGGAGTGAGCTGCTGTCCATTGTACTCATGGGGAGGTTTATCATTAGGATGCTTCTAGATATTGAATCACTATTATTTCTTTATGATTAGGCCACCATGTGTCTGCTGATTGTTGCCCATTTAAGTACCCTCCTATCCTCAAACAGAGTATGGAAATAAAAACAATATCTTTTTCAATAATAGCATTTCAAAGGCATGATTACCAGGTCCGTAAGGAAGACATTCTTGACGTGAGGTTGACAAGCAGTTTTTAAAAAGTGTACATCTAAAAGGAACATAGAAAGAATTTACAGTTACCATTTTTCTGAAAAAATTATCTAAATACAAGAAAACCAGATCACTAAAGTTAAGAAGATTCTAGTGTAAAGTTTAATCTAGTTGAAGGAAACTTTAAGGCTATTTTGATCAATATCTTATGAAATCCAGGAATGTAGCTTGAATCCCGTGAGTCTTTATTTTACATTATAGACTCAAATCTGAAATTTTAATGTGCAAACAGTTACTATCCAGGCATAGAATCTTGCTTAGTGCAAAATTTTATTAGGCTTAACCATGAAAGTACAGAATAATGAACATATTTTCTGATTCAATGAGTATGTTTATTGAGGAGCCAGCACAGAATTACTGATGCCCCAAATAGGTGAAAAATATGGCTAAAACATGAGGAGCAGATACATGATTTGAATTGTGTTGAAAAGAAAGTTCTAACCAGACAGAAAAAAAGCAACAAACTATGAATTTTGGACTACTCTATTAAAATATGTGACCTTGTGATTACACAGAACATCTTTAAATTACATACTTAACTAGCAAAGTATGAGTTCCTATAACAGTATTTAGTGATTCTAAGAATTTGATATCCTTTATCAAAATGTACCTTTTTTGGCATGTCAAGAGTTGGCTAATATATATACCAACTCTCAGATAATCATCCCTAAACTCACTGAAATTACCCATGTCTTGTTTTTAGACAAATGTGGAATTTAAAGTTTTAAGATTGTATTCCAAGATCACATAGTTTATAACAGAAGATGAAACAAAAAACCTGTTTAAGCTCTAAATCTGTATTTTTTCTCACTACACAATACTGTCCCCAATGATTGATTTCCTCTGAACAGTAAAGATTCATTCACTTCATTGCTTTAAGATTGAAATCAACTCTGTGAAGCAAAATGCTGACATTGTTTACAAGAAAATGCTGCATGGTAGATGTTATTGTTTTTCTAACTCTTCATCAGGTAGCTTGAGAAATAGTGACTTAAATAGAACTGCTCAGAAAACCAAAATCTTGCACTGCTACTATGCTCAGATTTTTAATTTAAATCTTCTGTATCACAGATACTGCATTGTAATCATTGGCATTATTTTCCATTTGCTTTTAGAATGTAACAAAAAGAATAAAAGCTCTTTTACTATGCCAAACACATTCAATTATTTTGAACCCTGATATGGAAGAATCTATCTCAACCATACCTCATAGTCATGTATCCTATAGTTTCATAGAGTGACTGTGACTAGTGCTGTAGCTTCTAAGCAACGAATCACAGAACAGTTTATGAAAATATTAAATTTCTAAAAATAAAAATGTGTTGCATACTCTTGTCATATGGGAATCCTTTTAGCAATTAGCATGACTTTCATTGAGTATGGCTAAATGATAATAAAATGCCTATGCAGGTCTTAATTTTGCAAAAGATCTCTTTTGCTGTTCTAATCATGTAAAGTTCTCTGCCATTTAGTTGTTAGCAAATAATCTGTTTTGATCAAGATAGGTATACTTGCCAGTAATACTATCAATACAATGTCAATTGAAGTATTACATATTAGATTTTCTATAATAAATTTTGAAAACTACTAAATGTACCTGAATTAAGTTTGTATTTCCATATCCAATAACAAAGAATGCAATAACAAATCTCTACAGCTCAATTATAAATTAATATATTGGTGGGATAGAGAATTTAAGTTATGTGACAATTTGTGAATTAAGTTAATTGTAAACATGAAGTCATGTGTGTATAGATGTAGTATATTAGTTATGGGAACATTATCTAGACCATAGTATGATGATTTTACAATAACTGCACAGAGAATTCCTTCTGACTTTGAAGTAAAATTGATAAAAACTGAGTTAAATTTATATCAAAGTGTATATCCCAGCATAAATCAGGATCATTTTAATGTGACTAAATAATTTCTAAACCTCATTAGTGATCTTCTTTTCTAAAGGACCATTTTGGATAGTCAGGTAATCCTAAATGTCCATTTTCCAGTAAACAATTTCTGTTAAAAGGAAACATTTCTAAGGAAAATAGTACATTACTGTATATCATTTAACAATTATGACAGATTAAAAACACAGCAGTGAAAAAATGCTGTGAATGAATATATATATATATATACAAACAAAAGCCAGAATATTTTTACACATACAGAAATTTCTAGAACATTAAATGAAGATCAGTAAGCATAGCAAATGTTTCTTAATCATATCTAGTATCAAGATTTACATACATGTTTGGCAATGATTAGTGAAACAGAAAGAATCATTGTCTGTTTTAATAGATGTGATTATTTTGCTTAATTGTAATTTCCCTTGTGGTAAGAGCTGTGAATTATCTCATCTTAACCAACAACAACCACAAGAAATGGAACCTTTCTGTTTATATCAATATTTTTTCTAGTCAGCTTATTGACATATAACCTTATGGAGGCAGCATTAAAATTCAACTGCTGTCTTTGAACAGACAACTGTTGTCTGTTGTCTTTGTCTATCGCTTGTAAATCAGTGAGACCTAATTAATAGTGGTGATGCAGTAGCAAGTTAAAATAAGATCTGTTTCTGTTCTGTTCTGTTTTCCACTTTTGACAATCAAGATTTGATTAATATGTTCAGGGACTTGCTGTTCAAAATTCTGGTAATTTCTAGAAGTGATCCGTTTGTTTAAATGACAATTTAAATCTTTCAAAACTAAGTCTTATGTGAAATAAGTTACATGTACATTTCAAATTCATATAAACTAAAAGTTATCAGATTGGAATGATAAAAACATCAAATAACTTTTGATCATGACAAGGCATATGCCTGAAAGTTATAATTAAAACTATTTTCATCTTCTAGCTTTATTTCTTCTTGTGTATGCCATGTAATCAAAGTGATTTTTTTTTAAGAACAACTCAAGTTAGAGGATTTGAGTTTTGGTAACTGTTTCTTCTTGTAGAAAAGTAACTTAATTTCTCCCATTAGTAAAAATAATTATATTACAAAAATATATATCAAGAGAAACAAGAGAAGATAGTGCTATTTATATGGATTATTAGAATGCAGTTCAAATTCGATTAGGAGTTATTATTGCAATTGCAGTTTTATTTAAATAGTACATCAAATTATAATATTTTCATGAAGACTCTCCTGGTAAATGCCATTTCCTCTAAACCTACCTAATAAAGAAATTCAAACCAAATGCTCCTTCCTTATAATTATTATTTGTAAAGATACCATATACTACAAGCATTTAAGTTCCTTTCTTTAAATAAATTCAGTAAATACAGAAAAATTAATTGTGTAATATGTTTTTGTGTGCAATAGAGAATCACAAAATCATATCATATGACAGAACTTCCAAAGAATTAATAGTCTAGTATTTATGGAAGCTGTGGGAATAAATTATGTTTTTAAGCAGCACAATAAATAAATATAAATCAAGAATTTCTACTGGATATTCAAATCAGCTCATTAAAACAAGAGAAAGAACAGTATAGGAAAAAATGGAAGTGAACCTAGAACAGAAGCCTAAAAACTAATACAGGGTGTTCAGAGTGTAAAAATAAAAGTGAACAAATTATAGGTGAGTTTATAGAAAGTGATTAAGAATAAGAAAGACAGAGAAAAGGGGAATGTCTCTTAAAAGCAATACCAGTATTCAATTTGAAGTAGACATAGTAGAATTTACCTTTCAATAAAGTCATAAACAATAGATTATTGATGGAAAAATAAAGTCTAAGAGGTAGATATTATTAAATTCTCATCTACTTTGGGTTGTTCTTCTCAAGATTATGGACAGAATTGAAGTCCATCTTGGGTTCACGCTACCCATGCCATCTAGTTCTGGCTGATAGGATCCGATACTGATTAGGGACAAATGCACCACTTCACCTACACCCCCCCATATGATCCTCTGACTAAAACCATCCCCACCCACATGGCTTTCATGTCATAGGAATAAGTGGGAAATTCTAAATGACTTATAAAGATACAAACTTAAGCTACTACCTTAATTTAATATCATTGGGTCATAGGGAAGAAAGGGGAAATATATAAGAATTAAGGTCAGAGGAAAACTAAAGGTCATATCAAATTGGGTCTTACTGACTTTGGTTAAGATTTTGTGGGATAAGGTAATATACGAACAGCAGTTCTTCCTGGAGCTGACAGACATTTAATGGGTTATACCAGCGAAACATTTCTATAAGGTTTGTCTTTGATTTTATTACCCCCCCCAAATGTTTATTTCTCCCTTGTGAAAGATTTTCTTATTTCCACTTCATTGTTAAATCACTTCTAAATTATGTGTAACTTTAGTTTACAGATTTCTAAAATGTCTTCTCTAAAGTTAACTGAAGTTTAGTCGTTGTTGAATTTTATAAACTTCATTTAATTTTCAACTTCTTCATGTTCAGTTGGACAGCAATATGTTTCCTTTGTTCTAGATCATTTTATGATTACCTATTATGATATTTACATGTTCAGAACACAATCTGAAATATTCTGCATGTTAATTTCATCCCCACAACTGTTATCATATTCTCACTTTATTTTCCTTATAGTTCTTGACCTTTCATAATATTATAGACATATACATATATGTGTGTATAGCTATACAATATTACATACACAAACATATCTGTATATCTTCAATTATTTTTTTTATTTATGACACTGTTCATTTCTTGAATTCCAGAAAATATTTCCTCATGATAAATGAATAATTCCCATACTTCACATAATATATTTAAAACTGAACCTATATTTGAAACTATGTTTCAAATGTTTATGTTAATTTTTCAGTGTGTCCCTAAATCCCAAACCTTTTACTTCCCCATACTATTTTTATCTACAATTAAATCATGTTGAAAGTTTACTTTTAAAAATTATTTACTATATGAAATTGTATTTGATAGAAATATTAATTGATATTTAGTTCAAAATTATAATTGTTTTATAGTTGATTTCAACTTTTATAATCTAAAACATGACATTTATGTATATATTGCATGAAAATGATTTTAGATAGTGTTCCTTCCTTTTTGAAGCTGCAACTGATGAAAAATACAGTGGCTTAAAGCTAAACAAATTTATTTCATATTTCTGCAAGTAAGAAGTTGGAATGGGTCATAGAGGGCTAACATGAAGATATTTGCAAGGCTATATTACTTTCTAGTGACTCTAATGGAAAAAGTTCTCTTTCATTTTCCATCTTTTAAAATTCACCTGTGTTCCTTGGCTCAAGGTACCGTTCTTCTAACTTCAAAGATAGTAACTTCCAGCCAAGTCTTTCTCACACTGTCATTTCTCATTTTTTCTCTCTAGCTCCTTCCACTTACATATCATGACTCTCTGCCCACCTGGATACTCCAAAATAATCTCTACTTCCCAAGGACATTTTATTGGCAGCCTTATTTCCACCTGCAACCTTAGATTTCCTTTGCTATGTAAGTTCATTTAGTCACAAATTACAGTGATTAGAAAATAAACATGGCAAGGTGGTCATTTATTTACCAAATATAATTGTGTAATTTTAAATGTCAGGATATATTAAAAATAAAATTATATTAGGAAGTTCACTAGGACTTTTCACATAGAAAGTTAATCAAGTTTTCATAAGGAAGGTGTTATAGAAGTGACTTACTTATACATGTAATAAAACTTTAGCCAACATCCTAACATTTTGGGGTTCAATTTCTGGCAACTACTCATTTCATAGTAGAACTTTAAATGATACTCACTAATTTGTTTGTATTTGATTCTTTATATTACAATCATATATATATGCAAATATGCACAGTCATATATGTATACAGATATGTATACATATACTCAGGAATGAATCTAGAAATTGCTTTTCCAGGAATATGTCTATGAAACAACATTTAACTATTTAGTATCTGACATGGGCAATGAACTACTTCTTGAAAATATAAAGTATTTAATATTAAAAATAATATTTTTCTAAAAAATAATTTAAAAATACTCAACTCAGGAAGAAAGAAAAATAAAACTAAAAACATATTAGTTATAATGATATGAAAGCAAATGAGTCTTTGTCAAATACTTCAACTTAAAAATAATAGCTTCTTGTGGAAAGCTAAGAAAACACATTCAAACTTTGAAAAGTGTAATCTTTTGAAAATGCATGAGTATGTGAATATAAGCCTTTCTCAAATATATGGAGCACTTCACACTCAGTAAAATTCACCCTTGTTTTGTATGTACTTTTATAAATTTTGAAACATAGAGACTAAAATCAAGATATAAAATACTATTGACATATCTTGTTCTGATGAATGAATATGTAGTTTTGCCTTTTACAGAACCATCATGTAAATAGAATTATATAGAACATAGCATTCGTATTCTGACTTTTTTTTTTTACCTAGCATATTTACTTTGAGATTCTCTCATATGGTTGCATGCATCTATAATTCATAAGTTTTTATTGCTGATAAATAATCACTATAGGGATATACTAGGATTTGCTTCACCATTTACTGTTCATATTCAGGTTTTGGTGATTATAATTTAAGTTGCCACAAAAATCCATGCCCATGTATTGTTTTATGAATATCTATCTTCATTGATTTTGAGCAAATAAGGCAAGTCCATTTTTGTTTTAATCAAGACTGTTTGCATTCTCTGTATACTGCAGCCCTTCTTTTGACCAAGCAGATTCTCTGACATTTTCAATTTGTGGTAGATATGATTGCTTGAATATATCTTAATTTTACACTTAACTTTTCTAAAATTAAATATTTTTCTCTAGATTCAATTACTGTAACTACTACCTTTGCTTCCAAACCTTTTGCTTCTTCCAAGTCAATTAACAAACCATAGCAATGGTAATATCTCCCTTTCCAACTACATATTTTTCTTTGTGCTCTGTTAATACATGGGATCACCATCAGGCAGTCACCTCAGGGCTGCCTCTGTGCCCGGGTCCCTGGCCACCAGGGCTCCCTTGCCAACAGGGAGCAAAGGGGGTCAAGGTTCCCGGGTAAGCCCCTTAAGCCAGGTGAGCCCTGGAAGGGGGGATGAAGTGGGGGTTTGGACCCCACCCATCAGAGGATGGCTGCTGCACAGGGCAGCCATCTGCAGCTTGCATCAGCAGAGCCTTTGTTGCCCTCTGCTCCTAGACCAAAGGGAGGATGGGAGGGCACACAGGCTTGCCCTTATGGTTCCATCTCCATGCAGGGAGGTTCTGGTGCGAAGGCAAATGGAGGTGGGGGGAGAGCCCCTTTCATTTTGCTCTCACTTGAGGTAAACTTCATAGGAACAATAATATGTACAACACAAACTCCAACATAAAACAGGTGAGGGATCATGCAAACATCCAGCCCATAAGGCTGAGATGGGCACAGCAGATGGGCAATCTAGAGAACCAGTGCATGAGATCAAGAGAAACAACTGTAGAGACACAATGTCACCATGTGTACTTATGCACTCACAGGGCCAAGAAGACCCAGGTCCTCATTTTGGAGATGCCTTCAAGGAGAGCAACACACTCTAACCACACTGTGGGAGAGGAGAGGAAGACAAAAGATGGGGTAATCGTCCTCACATCAAAACTGCAAACTGAGGCAGAGGAGATGATCTTCAAAGGTCATTCACAGAGAAACTTCTTGACCAATAGTGACTGGGGGTGAGACCCCCTAAATCTGATACCAGAGCCATAAGGTAAAGCAGAAAAGCAATGGAGATGGGATTGGAGAAGCTGACCTGCAGCAAGAAAACTTGGACAGATCACAAATGAATACAGGCTGGCCACCCAACGCAAACTTAAGACTGAAAACCTACCAACAAGGCTCACCTGGTTCCGACAACACAGTCCCTCACTCAGTAAAAGGACTCTGCCGCAGGAAAGAAAGAAATTAATGGATTTAGCACAACTATTAAACAACAAAGAGTGGTGCTTGAGAGAATGGAAGGGTATCAGAGAGAGGAGGGAGAGGGAGGTATGCCAAAGGGGGGGGGGGGGATAAAGACTGTGATCTAAAGAACAAAATAATTAAAAAAAATACATTTTCATGATGCCTAGGAAAAAGCTTATCACTTCATTTATTTATTAAAACACATACTCTCTCACTTCTCAATGATTTTGCACTATAATTTCTCTTTTGTGTCTTGCATTTTTCATATTCTGATTGCCATGTATCTATGCATCTATCTGTCTGTCTGTCTATCTAGAAAGAAAGTAAATGGAACCCGTATCTTTTTTCTATCTACTATCTTCTATATTTAGAAAAAGAAAAATCTTCAAAAAAGTTATTTATATTCACTATCTCAGATTGTCCTCCTCCGAGGCGCTCTTTAGCTAACTCCTGTCAGGATTTTGTCAACATTGTTCAGCAGAACAATGTAAGTCAACAGTTACATCAACCATGAAAAATTTAGTGATTGGCTCTATTTAGTGATAAGTACCTATCTTAGCTAATCAATTAGTAGCTTTTAAAACAATCAATTTTTCTCACTTCCTTATTATATTTTTCTTTCATTTGTTTCTATTCAGGATCAGCTTCAATGAGATTAGATCTGTGCAGTTCACATCACACCATGGTCTTAAATGTGTCTGACACTGAGTATAACATTCTGCTAATATTATCTTGGAAATTTAAATAAATTTTAAACACATTTCTATCTTGAGTTAGATCTACATCTAACTTCATCAAAACTGTTTTCAAATCTTTTGTCACAAATCCTGCTTCCAAATATCCATACTCACATCATTTTACTCCCATTTTTCTGACAGTTTTATTTCATTCATTCTGCTGTGTTTCTTTCATTAATGGGTATTTGCCTTCTCTATTTATAGTTGCTTTCTTGCTTACCTCACCTTTTCCTATAGTGTGAATACCATCAATTTCCTGACAATTTCCAAATTTTTATTTCTAGATCAGGCCAAATACTCTTCCAAACTTCATTGTTTGTACTTCTGGCTGTTTATTCAACCTTTCAAAGTCAACATGTCTGAAAACGAATTTATGATCTTTCATCTCTACCCTGTTATACACAGCTTTTCTCATCTAGTTTGACAGAGACTATCCTTCTGTTTGTTCATTTATGTGTATAATTTTACTTTCCTCATCTGATCTGTCATGGTCATGCAAAGTTTTCCTTCATAGTATATCTAAATTCCCACCATTTGTTCATTTGACAGAAAGCAATCACTTTGTCTGAGCTACCCATGATCTTTCACTGGATAATGGCAATAAGTTTCAAAAAGGTTCAATTCTTTCTATTCTTGCTTCCCTATTATCTATTCTGAACAAAGCAACTTTTTCATTCTATGAAGCATTTCAAATTACTTCTGTGTTCAAACTCTGCAATGGTTGCCTCTTTCACAGAATAAAATGAAAGCCTATACTGTGCTTAAAAGTTTCTACATGATTTGGTCTCCAAACCTGTCAGATCCTCTTTACTGTTGCATTTTATTCCCACTCATTAATGTTATAACAAAACTCTAAATGAAATCACACTATTTGACCACCTATTCTATAACACACATGACACCATTTTTAAAGTCCTTTTTCTTCTGTCACTTACAAGGCATAAGTCTTAATGAAGTCATTACTATCCTCATCTCGATATCTTCCTTCTCTAATTAGTCTACAATCCCCTTAACTATTGTATAGTTTATTATTAATCCAAGTAATTCACTAACCCACATGTAAATGGAAAGAAATAATGTTCTTAGAAGAGAAAGAATAGGTAATCTCTCATTGTTTCTCCATGTGCTCACACCAAGGAATGGTCATATGAGAATATAACTGAAGATGACCATCTACAAACCAGAAAAAAAAAAAAAATTAGTGAATTTACTGGCACCTATATTTTGGTTCCAACCTCCAGGACTGTGAAACATATGTTGACTGTTAAAAAAATAAAAATAAAGAAATGACCTATTTGTGGTCATTGTTATAATAATCTAGGAAACACAAACCAAAAATGAATAATACACTGACTCTTTACAATATTCAGGCCAGATTCTTTCCCCAAGGTTTAGCATTAAGTATTTAAGTTCCTTTAAATATGTTTTTAAATAATTCAAGTAAATACCCTAAGCAAATTTTATTTCCCCTAAAACACCTTGATCATATATGCTTTCCACTTAGTTGGCATTAATACCATCCAGTGATCATGGCAACCAAAAATCTGATTATATCTGAACTCTTCTTCCACTTTTTCTCACATAATACACTTTTTTTTTACATTACCTCTTAAAATTGTTTTAAATCCATCACTGAAATTCCTACTGTGGTTCCTGGGCTTATCCTCTCACACATGGGCAGTTAACTTGATATATTAGGTCATTCCACTCTTTTCTCTTAGCCATCATTACCACACTATAATCCTCAGAGAGTTTATTCTCATTTTCTTTTAAAGTCTCCTCTTCTGTCGCATGTCACATTAAGTTCAGTAATCTCTAGATTTTTTTTTTCTCCTGCTCTATTATTTTATAACCATACACATGGTTACTGGGTGATTTTTATTTACTTCTATAGTTACTGTGATATTTTGTACTCTTACTACCTGCTGTTTGATAATACAAAAGTCTGTCTTGAACCAAATAGGTTCAATAAATAAGTATCCTTTACTATTCAAAGTTGCTATGCAAAAATCTTACTGAGAGAAAATCAGAGACTGTAGTTCAAATAACTAGAGTAACTTGACAATGTACAGTGCATTTTTTTTTTCTGCTCAAAAATTACATTATCTATGCGATGTCTCCACTTGACTGGTTGACTGATTTCAGGCAATGTTAATTCCATGTCCAAAATAGACTCTTTCTCCTGCAGTGTCCTCTGTGTTTATTTCTGTTTCTCCTCATTACAGATAGTCTTCTGAGTTAATTATCTTTTACCATCCTGTTAATAAGAATTGAAGCTTTAGAATTATTTTTTGTTCCATTTTCTTCCCAACATCAACATTATGTTTTTAGCACGTCAATAGTTCATATATTCTTTTTATTTTTAGTAGTTGTGAACTTGTTTTTTCTCTCTTCACCATTTCAACCACTAGTTCAATCAGGTGACTCATTATTCATGTGTATTTCTATGGACAAAGATTATCAAATATATATTGGAATATACCCAGTAACTGAGTTCCAATTTGACTTTTTAATATCATCTTCAGTCACTCTACTCAATATAATACAATGATATTTGTTAATTATGTTTTTTTTCTGTCATATTTGTTATTTGTGTTCTCTCACTTTTAGAAAAAGCTCTTTTGATACTTGTCAACTAATTATTCTCAAGGCATCAGATTTTGCCTTCTTCAAATAATTTAGGAATCATTCATGATGTTTTCGTTGTATTAGTTTCTGCTTTTTTAATTATTTCCTATTCCATCCTTTCAGTTAATTGGCTGTCTTTTTTAAAATACTTTCTTGAAATGGATGCACAGTGGACTGAACACCATCATTTATTCTACTTTAATGCAAACATTGAAGATTGTACTTTTACCTCTACAGATGACTTTCATTCCATTAATTTCATTAGCGTGTACTGAACATGGTTTCTAATTTTTGTAATAACGTTCAATTTTGTATATCATGTTATTTTGTCAGTTACTTTTTTGATGAAAAGGTTTTGTGTAATAAATCTATGCTCACAAAATCTACATTGTTTCCTTCCAATCTTTTAAAACTTAACTTGTGGCATATTGTATGTTTAATTTTTGTAACTGAGTAATGTAGCTTTAAAAAACACGCCTTTAAGTATTTAATATACTTTAACTAGGTCAAGTCATTATGTATGTTGTCCCAGTCTTCTGAATTGTATGCTAAATTGTTATTCTCTGCATGATGCATCTGTTACTGTGCAAAGTATCAACAATATCCAACAGTCATGCTGTACTTATCAGTTTTACCTTTAATATTTTTTCTTATTGTGCTATTTATATTTGAAGTTAGGCAGTTAGATATGCATTGATTTAAAGCTATTGCAAATCTAGTGAGTTTCACCTCTAACATTTTATATATCTCTCCTACTAATCCTTTTTATTTTAGAGTCCTTTTTCTCTGAAATGGGGACTATAGATGATATTGCTTACATTTGAAATTGTTTCTCATGTATGCATTATATATATACATATATATAATGCTTTTACTTGGTATATGAGCTCATCTGAAATAATCATATTATTGTAATAAAATCTGGAACATGCTTATTTCAGAATAGTAATCATGGTTCGTGTCAACAACCATGGGAGAATGCCAAGGTTATGTTCCACCTGGGTCAGGGAATCGAGGAGTTTCCGAGGATCAAGCAATGGAATAAGGTCTTGACTTAGTTCATTTTTGAAACTCTTGGCTAATTGAGAGGGATTTTCAAGAAAAAAAAAAAAGCTTCAGTGTGGGAATTTGTGTGACAATCAGCTGGTATCCTTCCTATCTTTCCAAATTGTCCCTAAGGAGAGGACTGGTGTTGCTATTCTTTTGAACTCCTCTACAAGGAAAAAATCTTCATTGATATTTTTGTGTCATGATAAGTAACTTAAACTGCTTACTTTTAACCCTCTAGAAGTCTCAACATGGCAACTGAGAGAAAAGATGGAGTCTGCTGAAGTCAAAAAAGTTCCCACAATTGCCACCCTATTAATAAGTACAATTAATTGGTAAAGTTTTTAAAGCTATTGAAACCTGTGTTCTTCAGCTCTGAAATTCAGACTGCTGCTGGGAAGTCTAAATATCATACACCATAAAGAGATAAAACTTCCTGAGACTTAATGATCCCTCACACAGTTGTCTTCATTATATTATCATGATAATATATTCAAGCAATACATTGTTTTGATGATTATATACTTTAAGCTGAGAAACATATTTGTTTATTTGTTTTTTTATTTACATTTTGCATGGTACTCACCACCTTGTTCTTATTTTTGTTTTGAAATTTCATTTTCAGATGTAGATAAAATTGAGTCTGTTTGTTTGTATCTTAGGCCAAATGGCTATGGAATGAGAAAGAATACAGAAACAGTAAGCACACCACAACATATGTCCATAAAATTTTAAAATAAAATATGTGTTTCTGTTTATAATAATATGAAATCTAACTTTTGTGAAGTTGTTTGAGAATATCGAAACTTGGTGCTTTGTTACACTAAACTAAGTTTTAAGTAATGCTAAGTGTAGACACTGTGAATTTAATGGATATTTTGTTTGCTTTATTTTGAGTAGCTAAGTTTCAAAAAATAGGAAGTCACATTGCAATAAAAGCTTATATCCCAATACTATAAAAGTTTACTGTTAACTGATGTTGAGGTTGGAACTGGATGATAATTGTGCAAAGAAAAAAAAAATGAAAGATGATTTTCCTTCACAATCTTTGACATATTTGTCAAGCTAAATATTACTTTAAGAACAAATGTTAATTAAGCATACAGTGTATCTTAGTTTTTGTGCACTTCTGTGTATTTGTATTTACTGCACTATGGTGGAGGTATTAGAGATTCTGAAGAAAAAGTTTATATGACTACAGTTTACATACTGATCTTAAAACAACTTTATCTTCTTCTCCTCTTCCTGCCTTCTTCTTTCTCCTCAATCTTGTCTTCTCCTAATAATAAAAGAAGTTATATATCTTGACAATCAGTAGAGGCAATTTATTAAAGAAAAATCACTTTATATAAAGTGTTATAGTTTGTAGTATGGAAATATACATACAGATAACTGAATCAATAATATAACTATTGCTTATCAGTAAAATTGATCATATTTGTTAACAATTGAAATAATTTATTTACCTTTAAAAAAGTTTACCTTAGTCCTGTTCTTTCTTGCAGATTTATTTTTAATAAAATAAGTTATTTTGAAGCTTCTCTGGTGAATTTTTCTCAGATTTTAATTGTATAAATGTGTTAAATTTACTCTTAGTCTGGTCTTTTTTGTGGACTATTTTTCTGCTCAGCATGATTTCTTCTAGCTCCATCTATTATTCATCAATTTTCACAGTTTTTACACAATTGTTGGTAATCTTCAATGTCTTACTGCTTTAAGACATTATATTTTTATTGTATTCTGTAATTTTACTATGACACAAATTATATATATATTATAGTAAAATTACAGAATACAATAAAAAGATAATATATATAATATATACTATGCATATATTTTATATATAGTCTATTGTCTTCCTTTATTTTGATTGTAGCCTACATCTGTTCTGGACATGTCCAGTCATGATAACATCAAATTATTCTTCTATCTTATATCATAATTCCTCCCTCTTGGGATTTATTTATCCTGTGATAGACATTTTTAGTTCTATTTTCTCCAATACTATTCTTCATATTCTCCCTCTTTTATTAAATTTTTAAAAAGCACTAGGGGGTGTGGACATAGATTAAGAGATACGTCCTAGACAAAGGAACATCATTATCTTTCTGATCCTCCCTGACACACTAGAGATGATTACCTGCAAATCTCTTATCTAGCAAGACAGCCCCCTAACCTCCTAGGAATGTACCACCTAAGAGACACAAGAGACATGCCCTTTGAATGATAAAGTTGTTTACCCCCACAGGTAATTTTCCTGCTTACTGCTTACTGTCACACACCATGCTTACTGTCACACACCATGCTTACTGTCACACACCATGGGATCCTGTTTCCTGCTTACTGTCACACACCATGGGATCCTGTTTCCTTTTCCTTCCTCATTATGTCATTGTGATCACTCTTCATTAAGGTATAAAAGAGACCCCAAACTCACAATAAAGGCAGATTTGGATATTAATCCCAAAATCCCCAACCTGGGAGCTTGTCTCAAAGTTTGTTATCAATCTCTGTTGCCTCCTTCTTCTTTCTGAACAGGAATCCTAACAAAGCACTTTATCAATTTTTCATTCAAATTTAATATTTCATTAAATGAAATATTAAAAAAAATATATTCTTAATCAAAGTGAATTATCCACTGTGATATTATTGACTATATTCTCCATTTTATAGATTAAATTTTCAGAGCTTACTCACCTAAAGAAATTTTTTGTGACTTTATGTCTATGAGTGGTTAATCTAAGCTTACTTGAACATGCTCTTCTCCAAAGTGTTTCTTGCTTACATCAGGGAGTTTACAAATGGTAACTACTTAAATTTAGCTATTAAGCTTTGGATATTCCAGTCCTGTAAATTAATGATGTGCATACAAACTTTTTTGCTGGGCATGGTGGCAAGTGCCTGTAAGTGACAGATTATTGAGTCCCTGCACAGTCTGGGGATTAAGGTTTGAGTCCCGGTCGGGCAAGACAGCAAGACCTAGTCCCAAAAAATAGCTGGGTTTGGTGGCACGCACCTGTAATTCCAGCTACCTGAAAAGCTGAGGCTGGGGATTGCTTGAGTCTGTGGTACCCCAGGCCTACATGAGCCTGCATTTCCACAGGCAAACATAGTGAGACCTAAATTCAAAAAAAAAAAAAAGGAAAAGGAAAAGAAAGAAAGAAAGCCTTGTTGACTTGTTACATGGTACAGGATTTTCTTTTTTCTTGTCGGTAGCATTAGTGACAAAGTAGAAATCAAAAATAATGTTATAAATATTAGTAGTTGAGTGTCATGTGGTAATATAAAAAAAATCTCTAAGTACAATATAATATTTAGAAGTTATACTTTCTAACCAGATATTTAAAAAATATACACATACACAATGAGAAAACAAAAGTGATAGAAGATTGACATTTGGCAGCTAACAAGGAAGTTAAAATTCTTTATATTTTCTGATGCTCTTTTTAGTCTTATATATCAAAATCAAAATAAATTAATTAATAGATTCCAACATTTTCATTAACCTTTTTCTATGACTTTGATTTTTGATTTCTATACAGAACAACTGGCATGTATAAAAGTGTAAAAATATCCTTAAAACGTCTGTATCTAGACAACGAAAAGTTATCTGTAGTAACTGACCTTATAGAAAATTCATCTGCATGAAAATTTCTGACTGCTTGAGAAGAAAACTTAGATCATATGCCTTTCTCCTACAATATAACTTTCACTGACTGCTATCATTCTAGAAGTACTTGACAATGAAGAAGGTATATAAAACTCACATCTATTCAATGTTTTTACTTTTGGAAGCTTGATAAAAATTTATATCAGTTGATAAGATTAGCATTAAGAATTATCCCAGAATCACACCATCATGATTTCTATGCTACTATCTATTAAACCACTAATTTATTCATCCTCCAAAAATGAGGTTAATTTTTTACTTATTCTTCTCTATCAAAAATATTTAATTGAGCTGAATGTGGTGGTGCATGCCTGTTGTCCAAACACTGGGAGACAACAAGCATGAGATCACTTGAGTTTGCAGGTTCCAAACTACCCCAGTCAACATAGTGAAACCTGGTCTCAAAAAAGCAGCCGGTGACTCTGGCAGGTAACTGTAATCCCAGCTACCTGGGAGGCTGAGACTGGGGATCGCTTGAACATGGTACTCTGGTCAACTTGAATCTGAGGTATCTTGAGCGACATAGTGAGACCTAGTCTCAAAATAATAATAATAATAATAATAATAATAATAATAATTTGTTTCTAAATACTTTTATTTACAGTCCTTAAAATTATCATTTTTATGTGTTCTGAAGTGTATAACTTTCCTCCTTTTTTTGACTTTTTTAAAATTAAGGTAACATTTGCTAACAACACTGTATTGAATTCAGAGCTAGAGGATCACCCCTTCATATATGTTACTGTGTCACACTCACCACTAGTGTGTGATCGACATATAAGAATTACCCATATCTGCTGTATATCCTTAATAAACTATAAGAAATACATTAAATGTGTCACGGACCAGCCGTGCAAGGAAGACCGCTAAGTACCAGGCTTCAGATGGACAGGAAAAACTCAGGCAGGCGAATGATGATCACAGACACGAACTCAGTGAGCAGTGGAATCTGGGGTTTATTTTAGGTTTTCAGGCCACTTTTATATTGTTTAAACGAGCTACTTCAACATTCCATGAGGAGGGGCATTCCATGAGTACGTGAGTGCATTATCTCAGTGAGAGACAGGAATGAGCGCGTGAGGGCAATATCATGAGTGTGTGAGGGCAATATCATTAGCGCGTGAGGGTAATATCATTGGAAGACAGAAATTAATATCTTTTAACAGAAAATAGATTATCATTAGATACTACTAAACATTCCTAAGCAATCATTTTTAGGGAATCAGGATAACTAAGTTGGTTACAGGTCACCCAAGGTTATTCCTTGGCTATAAAGCTTATCTAGTTTATCCAGTTTTCCTTGCCTCGAGCTCATTACTAGTATTTCAATGATTTTCCAGAGAATTTAATTAAATAAAGAATCTGACGACTGGGCCCCCATATTTTTCTTAATAATGATGCAGTTCATGACTTCAGCACTCCTACACCTGGGGTCTGGGGAGCTACGCCCTTAGGGTCCCCTGATTTCTCAGGTCAGCTCCCAGTTTGTTCCTCCTGCGGGGGGCAAAGAGCTTAACTTGTAAAAGGTTTAAATTA
>PVHY01022380.1:0-22462 GCA_004024945.1 Uropsilus gracilis
CATTGAATCTATAGATGGCCTTTGGTAGTATAGCCATTTTGATGATGTTGATTTTTCCGATCCATGTACAGGGAATGTCTTTCCATTTTTTTACATCATCTTCTATTTCTTTTAAGAATGTTTTATAGTTTTCTTTGTATAGGTCTTTTACGTCTTTTGTTAGGTTAATTCCCAAGTATTTGATTTTCTTTGGTGCAATTAAATCAGGATTTTTTATATATACCTCAGCTAGTCTGTAGGTCCTATCTTTTGTCTCTTTTGTAAATGTTTGCTTGTTTTATTTTTGGACCTCTGAGAGCCAAGGTGTTGTAGATTTATCAGTTTCTTTTAATTCTCTTGATTTTTGTCTTTGATGTTATTATACAACTGTATGATTAACTTAGGTTTAGACATAGGATCATTTTATCTTCTGAATGAAATGGTTCCTTCATTTCATTCCTTATTCCTTGTATAAGTCTGTTTTTTGCTTATTGTTAAGTCTGTTTTTTTGCTATATTCACACACACATAGTAATGTCATTGTTAGTTAAGTAACTTCTGGTGTATCTATTTCTACTTCTTTATTTTTCAGACTTCAACCTTTGTTTTGTTAGAGTGTCTCAAAGATTCTGATTGTTTTCTATCCTTCCTAACTCCTATGTGGGTTGCAGTTTTCTCTTACTCTTCCTTTGCATCTGCATTAGTTTGGGAGTGATATATTTCTTTTCCTTTGTCTCTAAATTGATTATTCTTAGAATTAATCATGAACTCTATTCCCAAACAGCAAGGGAAGCTAGAATTTTAATACTTATTTTTCCCTTTCATATCTTTGACTGTTTTAGATTCAGATTTTTTTAAACCCTTTTAAAATTTTTTTCACAGATTGACTAAGCTATTCATACTTTTAGTTTTTGCTCACTATTGTTTCTTTAGTCGTCTGGGTTTTTTTTCTTCATGAACTCTATTCTAGCAGTGAACTCACTCTATAGTTTATTTTAGGTCATTTCTAGTCTGGAGTAGTAATTGTTCCCCTAATTTGTTTTCTTACCTCTCCCTGGTTATTTTCTTTCTGTGATTTCAAATTTGAAACTTGAAATTGGGTGCGAAAAGGGCAGAAGCATTTAAAATGCGGCTTCTGCCACCCAGGTTTCCTTAGGTTTGTACCAAACATGCATAGCAGTTGTCAGTCAAATGCAGTTTAGCAACAGGGTTTATTAAAAAGAGAATTCAACAGGGACTACAAAAAGTCCTCAAAGCCATAGGTTGCCAGTTAATTTACCCTAGTCACCATTTTCAGCCCCAGAGATCCCAAAGACACATGTCCCTGATGGTACCCTTTTGGCCCTCCAAACCTGAGAGGTAGGCACTCTGCCAAGTCCAGTCTTTTTCTAGCATTCTCTTTGCTTCTTCTCCAGTGTTCTGCTTCTTCAAGGTGCTTCAAACGTTTTCCACAATTGCTGATGCAAAAATCAGCTTTCCAAATCCCTGGCTATCTCCAGGTACCAGCCCACTATGCCATCTGGCTGTGGTGCCACACTCTCCACACTGGCCTCTCTTCTGCTCCTTGGCTCCTTGCCACCACCAGCTCACTCTTCCAGGGGCCTTCTGACCACACTGGTCACTTGGGCTACTCTACCCACCCGCCATTCTCTGTCTCCTCTCTCCAAAAGTTTTTCCTTCTT
Source organism: Uropsilus gracilis (assembly GCA_004024945.1). Taxonomy (NCBI): domain Eukaryota; kingdom Metazoa; phylum Chordata; class Mammalia; order Eulipotyphla; family Talpidae; genus Uropsilus; species Uropsilus gracilis. Next base: position 1,661 of record PVHY01022380.1, read on the forward strand.
AGTCTCTGCTGCTTTCCTTTTTATCTCTCTTTTTTATTTTTCTCTCCTAAAAGCCAAAGGCTCCAGTTCCCTCTACACACCCTCTAGGTGATACATTTTCTCTTCCCCAACTGGAATTTGCAACAAAGTGAAAGTACCCTTCTTGTTTAGGCCTTTTTTTTTTTTTTTTTTTTTTAAAGAGGTTAGGTCTTGTTCTGTTGGGGGTGAGGAGTTGTCTCAAGCCCTCGGGCTTAAGTGATCCCCCAGCCTCAGCCTCCCAGGTAGCTGGGAATACAGGCATGTGCATTTAAAGTTTTTTGATGTGGGCTCACATTCATGTTGGTTGCTTATTGCTATGAAAATCCTGTGTGTCCTGCTTTTTCATTGTTTCTCAAAAGTACTTTGCTTGTTGTTCTAAATTGAGATTCCCATTTTTGCTATTGCATAGGTTTGTGGTTTTTCACTTGCTTGCAAATATTCTTTCTCTGCCCATTCATCCCCTAGACAAGTATCCCCTTTTCCCTCAGACAAGAAATTAGTTTCTCCAGTTTCCATTTCATAAAAAGGTCACTTCTTTGAATTTCTACACTCTGTGCATTAAGCTCCAGATCCATTCCAGTCTCAACCTTAGAGGGTATTGATGCTCAGTCTCTTTTGGGGGTAAGCCTGGACCCCACAATTTTTTAAGCCACCGTAATTTTTTATGTCAGCTCTCATTTGCCAGTCAGCTTTTAATTCTCTTTTATTTGATGTCTGTCTAGGTCTAAACCACATCTGTCCATGTTAGTATTACTCAGCATTTCTACACTTAGGTATTGGAGTCCATGTTAGGTTGCTCTGTGTTTAAATAAGTCAGTCTGTTGTGATGGTAAACACTCATTTTTACCTGTTGATATGTTGCTTTTGATGTTATTTCAAAAACATTTGAGTATTGTCAGACATCAGGACTTAATCTGAAAACTAATATATGTTTTGAAGGGAATTGAGAAGTCAACATTTTACTAATGAAGCTTATTGGTTTATATCTTTTATAAATTTGTCAGTTGTCTTAAGATCTAAATCTCTTCAAAAAAACAGCTGCTAAGATACTGCCTTATTTTGTAGTACATTTGCATTCATAAACTAGTTCTAAAAAGGAATTTGACTTTTATTTTTGTAGAAAGTAGTAATTGTAAAATAGCCTGGAAAAGCTTAAGTGTGCCTTAATGTTGACTCTTTATTTGTGACTGAAAAGGGCACATAAGGAACAACATGAATTTTTTAATACTGATTTTTTAAAATTTATTTTATTTGACTATTGCTTTTTATAAAGAAATTTTTTCCCCCTATAATTAGGTAGAAACAGAAGCAAAAGATGTTCTTGATTTTGGTGACTTGATTTATGGAGGCTGGAAAGCTTTACCATTGAAATTGATAAACAAGACACATGCCACTGTGCCAATCAGACTTATTATTAATGCTGTAAGTACTAAGATACAGTGTAAAGTACAATGTGTTTTTGTACTAAGGTACTAACGTTTTTGTATTAATATTTTTTCTACTAAGGTACAGTACTAAAGTACAGTGTATTAAGTATTAAGGTACACAGTATAAAGTACTATGTGTTCTGTAAGGGTTAGTGCCCTTTATAAGTTAATTCTGCTAATATTCTTGATAAATTTCTTCATGAAAGTCAGGTTTTTTTTTTTAAAGGATTTTGTAAACAAATTTAATACTATGCTATTAACTTTTCTTAAATTGATTTTTTTATGTCTGAACAGAATGCCATAGCCTGGCACTGTTTTACATTTTCCAAGAAACCAGTTCTTGCTTCTATGAAAGCTGCTCCTTATGCCAATGTGATTGCTCAGCTGGCAGCTCCTTCTGTGATCAATCAGACGATGCCTGCCAGTTATGATGGGCAGGTAAGCTTGGAGGATTCAGGAAAAAGAAAGTTTCCAAGCTACTTTTCTTTTATTATGATTTTAATTTTAATGCTAATATACACATTTTTTTTTTTTAATTTTACAGGATCCAGAATTTCTCATAGTTTGGGTTCTTTTTCATAGTCCAAAAAAACAGATTACTTCTTCAGGTATTATATTTATTTTTTGTGGAATTTGCTTTTATTCTGTAGTTAAACAAGCTACAAAATTCATATTTATTTCCTCTATCAGTTAATGTTAACACTTTAAAAAGTTTGTCAAATATTTTATGTTTTAAAATATGGGGCAGAAGTTATGCTTTTGGGTCAGATCCAATAGAAGAATTTAAAATTAAGTACCTCTCTAATGTCTGATGAAAACAATGAAATTTTATAGCAATTCTAGATTCGGCTGAAGAGTTCTTGGCAAGAGTCGATATAGAAGTTGATAGCCCAAACCCAACATCAGTCATTAAAAGTATTCATCTTCAAGCAAGAGCAGGAATAGCTAGGATACACGCCCCAAAAGACTTACAGGTACTCTAAACTGTTTTCTTTGCCATTATTTTGTATTCAGGTTGATTTCATTCTAATTGTGATATTTTATTTAAGTGCCTGCTTTACTCCATCCTCTAGACTATGCATTTGTTTGCCAGTGTGGATTCCTCAACAAAGCAGCACTTACCTTTGAAAAATGCTGGGAATATTGGTGTTTGTTTAGATATAAAGGTAAGAATTTGTGTAAGAGTACTTTAGCATAGCTTTTCCTCAGATGAAGAGATGGTGAGTGTCTCACCACCACATTCTGAAGTTTGCTGTACTGCCTGCATTGTCAGAATACTAGGCAAGTGAACAATCTACGTAAGTCTTTCAGAGCAGGGTGTCACCCTAGTATAAATTAGATGATGAAGAGCTTTAACTGGGACATTTAGTGTTTGATGTAGAAATACAGAGTTCTACATTAGTTCCTTAAAAACGTGTGTTATCCTGTGATTAGGTAACATTTGAGGAGAGTGAGCTACACAGTAGACATTAGTTTTAGATGTGTTGGTGAGAGGGTGTCAGTGTTCAGCAATGAAGACTCTTTTATGAAAGAGGAAGGAAAAGTTTCATTCCAAGATGATAAGACCAGCTAGTGGGACAGTGGTGTGCAAGGAGGAAAGGAAAATAACCTCAATAAATAGGGAAGGTGCGTAAGCAGGAGAATAACTAAAAGTCATATTGTATCAGTTGGCGTTTAATAATAATTATATAAATATTTAGATCCCAGATCAAGGAGATTGCTTTTCAGTGGATCCAGAGAAGCTATTCCTTAAACCTGGAGAAGAACATGTAGTTTTGGTTTCATTTACTCCAAAGGATCCCAAAACCTGTGAGGAAAGGTAAGATAAAATTGTTTATAAGAACAGATTTTCGCTAATTTATCAAAACAGATTACTTAGATGTGCTTTTAGTCCACAGGTGAAAGGATGAAATACATGTTTACCTCATCACTAGGTATTACAGTTCTGTTTAACCTTTTTCCTTTAGCTTCAGCTTTTCTTTGTTTTGTTTATTAAAAATCTCCTTGTAAGCCAATTGACTAGAAATTAAGAAGTCACTATTTCCAAATGTATTTTGACAAAAGTAATGTCAATTTTGGTGTTTCTCATTAGCTTTTTTTCTCCAGGAAAACCATTGATTGACCTTCCCAGTGTTAAGATACTTTTCTCCAGCCCCAAGACTTTAGCATGAAAAGTATAAATGAATGTCATCACTCCACAATCTTCAAAGTACCATTACTGTTTGAACTTGGTTAATAAACACACTATCTTGAGACCTATCTGGCCTGTCCCTTTATAATAAACAGAATGACTTAGTGTGCTCTCTGTCTCTGTGACCTTATAAATAAAGAACCTGCTTTCTCAAATATCGATGTGTACACTCAACAACGTTTGCCCTCAATTTCACTGAGTTAGCTCCTTCATCTGAGGAGTTTGTGACAGTCTCATTCCCAATCTTTAGAATCTCCTCTAGAATAGGGGGACCATTGGTAATACCATTATATCCTCAACATCTAAGTCAGTCTCTTGGACAAAGGAAGTATGTAGTTTGTATTATGTAGGAAGTATGTATGCTGAAAAAAATCGAATTCTTAACATTCAATTTAGATTGTTTTCTTTGTTAGGATCTTGAAAATATTTGTGCAACCATTTGGACCTCAGTATGAAGTAGTGTTAAAAGGTGAAGCAATTTCTTCAGAAAATAAACCTCTGACGCTTCGATCTTGCTGCTCAGATAGTCCATCGATTTTATCCAACAAGCAGTTTCTGACGTGGGGAGGTATTCCTCTGGGTAGAACACAGTAAGTATGCACTTAGCAGTTTGATATGAACGTAGTGGCACATCACTTAGTGGTGTTTCTGCTGTCTTAACTATGACTACATTGTTGTTTCTACAGTTAAAATAAAGCTGTTTTATATTCTTAATCATCCAGTCATAAATTGACTTTTTTATGAATTTAATTTTTTAATTAAAATTTTCACCACACTTTAAAATGTAATCCCAAGAAGTAGTTTTCATTTTCTTAAGTTTTTGGTGACTTCTCTGCTAATTACCAAATTTAGGCAGTTAAGAATGTCTGTTCCCTTTTTTGGAAAGCACAATGGACAAGTGAAGAAAAAATAATTATAGAAATTGTATTCTATTAGGAGTTTACAATCCAACTGGTTACTGCTTCATACTATAAAGAACACGAGGGGTCTCTAGTATACCAGGTAATGTCAGTGTAATGTGACTTGTATATCTATGATATATTTTTGTGTTCACTTTACACACTATGGATATAGGTTATTAACATTAATTGCCATATGATATACAGTATACAGGATATATTTTCCTTTGTAAGTTTAGAGAACTAATTTTTTTATCAACCTCAAACAATAAACACTTCTAATTAACAACCTAGGTAAATGATTATTAGATGTGTGTTTACACTTTCGTATTCTATACTTTTGTGTTTGTCATAAGTTTTTTATCCATACATTTCTACAGTACCTGAAAGGGTAGCTTCTAACTTAATCTCTGCTGAAATTGTGAGGAAACTACTGCTTTAAATTTATAATTTGTCAGTGCACAAAGGATCTAGTTGAACCCCCTTGGTTTATAAATTTTATCCATCTGCTTAACCATCTGTTGTAGTCATCTGTACCATGTCTTTTTCCAAAAGCAGCTTTCAGAAAGTCACAATGAGATAAAAACAATTAAATGATAAATAACCTTTGTGGGAAATAAAGCACCTGGAGATTCTGCCTGTGTGCAGGTCTTGAGCTCAGTTTTGATCCTTCTCCATGATGTCATTGTGTTACCATGAGACAAATCAGCATTCAGAGGTTCAGAACAAACCAGTTATGTGTGAGAAAGTGTTAATCTTTCCTACTACAGGACTTTTCGCATATAATAAAGTCTGAAAGAAGATCAGCTTCATGGTATATACTCTCACAGTGTGCTCCCAATGCTGTGGCCCTGGGCATGTCCCAAGTTTGGGCTGCCTCTGGGCATGTCCCATGTCTGGGCTGCCACACCTTGACCCGTAGTAGACAGCACACTCTGATGCATGAAGTGGTTTGATTGTGATTGCCTAGTTAGTTGGAAGAGTGGATGCTTTGAGTAGCTCCTGGTTAAGATTTCTCTCAGTGAGGTTCCTGAAAACCCCTGGGTGGCACTCCCTCTTCAGTAGCCTGTGTTATGTTTTAATTACCACATGTCTCTTGCAGTCAGTTAAGGATTGACACGTGTTGAAGGAAGATGCTGAAAAATGCCATGTGCTAGTAAGGAAGATTTTCCGTTGTTTATATGTTTGGGTTTAGATAGTACTTATCTGCCCCAAATTTTTCTCTAATTTATGATGTATTCCAGAATAAACACAAAAATTGGACTGCCACTTTTAACCTCTGTGCTAAGTTAAAGGAAAGTTACCTTGTGGCATCATGTCCTCATAAGCATGGTTACTATTAAGAGACAGACTCCAGAGAGTATCAGTGACTGAGTGTACCTATTGATACACAGGTCATCCTATAGCTGACCTTGTCCATTAAGTCAGAGAACTGCCCAAGAAAGAGCCATCCTCATCTTTGTGTTGTTCCTGACAGAATTCCTTGCCTCATGATAAGATTTCTATCATGAATAATATGGTAAAGATGATCCTCTTCTTAAATCAACTGATCCTCAACTGCCACACCATCTTGAAATCTCACAGCACATCTAAAACAAATCAACAGATGCTAATGTTTTTGTGGCTACATTAAAGTGAAAACAGCAGCACTATTTTGTGCATGTATTTGGACTTGGCAGTGGCATCTTCACTGAGTAAATGGCTTTCAGACTCTCCTTTTATTTCTTGACTTTGCTTCATCGTGGAAATTCTGGAATTTACTCTAATGTAGCAGATATACATGTGTTTAAACCCCATGTGCGCACAAGAAATTGACCCTGAGAAACCTATCGTGTTCCCTGTTGACAAGTGTGAGTTGGATGTCTTACTTCAGTGTGGAGAAGTGTGCCAGTACTGGAAGAAGGACTCTATCCTAGTCTGTTGAAGGCATACCTCAGGGTGTCTGTAAGCAGACTTATGAAAAGTAACAATATCATTACATGGAAATAATGTGGATTCATATATGTAAAGTGCATTACTTAATTTAAGGCTTATGTTTCTTTTGTTCTCCTCACCTACATCTTGATGCATTGCATAAATAATTTTTCCCACTACACACAGTTCCTGCTATTCCTCTGTAAGCATGTTGCAGCAAGGTCATGATAAAGAAGCATACTTTATGCTTGGAAAGAGATCTCCCTGTTTTTTCTCCCACCGTTAGAATGATATTGATTTAATCAATTTGTTAATCAGAAATTTCATTGATTTATATTTTATAAGACAGGTAATACCTATATAGTAAAAATAATAAGAATAGCTAAAGAGCTATGCGAGAAAGAGATTAAAACAAAAAACTTCTCTGATAAGGTTCTTTTTAGCATGTGGTTTCATTAAGTGCAGAATGCAGGACTGTTGGGAGATGTTTTTAGACTGCTGATATAATAGGTCAGTCTATCTAAACATTGTGGTTGGTTTTAATTAGCTTTGGTTTTATAGTGGGAACAGTACTATCCATGGAGGATAACTACATTTTAATTGTGTGATTATTTTTAGGATTCAGAAACTAACTTTAAGAAACAATTCTACAGCTACAACCCAACATTTACGACTGCTTATTAGAGGACAGGATCAGGACTGCTTTCAGGTTTGTAGGGTACCTTGTTTTGTTCTGTTTTATATCCTGGATCCTGAACACTTACATAATACTAGCAGGTCATTTTGTATTTTCCTCTCTGAAGAATTTGTGTTAATGGTATCTTTTATTTGTCCTGCTGTTTTGAGTTATGCAGCAATTGTTTTTAAATTTTAGCTTCATCAGACTTTTGGTTCAGAGGAACGATTGACCAGTAACTGTGAGATCATAATTCATCCAAAAGAAGACACCAACATCTCTGTACTATTTGCACCTACTCGATTATCTTGCATGTTGGCTAAACTAGAAATTAAACAACTTGGACTTCGATCACAACCAGGCATTAAGTTTGCTGTAAGATAATTCTATTGCTATTTTTCCTCTCATGGAGTTTATGATATAGTATAAAGTTTAATAGTAGTAAAAAATATGTAATTTACTTTTTGTAAATCAAAATATGTGATTGCCTACATTTCCAAACAAGTTCAGGAATCACTATATACTTTGTAGAATTGTCAGATTATAAAAGCAGTTGCCATTGTGGACTTGAACACAATTTTTATTAACTTCAGATAGAACTACTTAGTATTGACTTCCCATGTACATTTTATTTGTCAGTTCTGAAAGTATCTGTTGACACCCTTCTCTAGATTTTTCTCTCAACAACAGGTATAAAAATGCAAAGGTGCTTACATTTTTTTCTTTCCTAGTATAATTTAAAAAAAGATGTTAAATATGCTTCTATAGATTTATTCAGAGCAGTAAGAGGTAAAAATGATAGATCACTGAGAAAAGGACAAGTTATCAAATGGAACTTGCTGTGTAAAAGTGTAAAACTATCTTAAAATGGCACCATTGTTTGGCAATGGGGCTGAAACTAAAGTTTTGGTTGTTTCCTAGTACCAAAGAGGGAATACGGTAATTATAAGATTCATGATAACTAAAAGTTTTTAAGGGGGAAAGGTATACTTTTGACATATATAGCTTTTTTTGGCACTGGAGTTTGTCATATTCTCTGTGGAGTCTCTCATTTGGCTCCCTGAGTCATGATGAGCACAACTTTTTGAAAGATGTATGTGATCTTTTTTTTTAATTATTGAATTTAATTTTTTCTTGATTGCACATATATAAACACACACATATATATGTATATATCACATCATTGTCTACTCTGAGGCTCTCCCACCACCCTGTCAACCACAAACCATCTTTATCTCTTGTGCCTTTCCCCTCTCCCCACTTTTACCCTGTCCCCCTCTTTTGCTCTATGCTTCAATTCTTGGCCATTTTGTATTTTTGTAGTTTGTTTGTTTCCCTGTAACCCTCATATAAGTGAGACTATCCGTATTTCTCTTTTTCTTTCTGACTTATTTCCAGTAACATGATTCCTTCTAGCTCTAACCATGTTGCTGTGAATGACATGTTTGTCTGCTTTGATTGATGAATAATATTCCATTGTGTAGATAGACCACATCTTTTTCAGTCATTCTTCCATTTAGGGGCATTTGAGTTGTTTCCCTATCCTGGCAATTGTAAATAGTGCTGCAATAAACATCCAGGTGTGTGTCTTTTTGAATTAGTGTTTTTGTGTCCTTTGGGTAGATTCCCAGTAGTGGAATTGGTGGGTCGTTTGGTAGTTCCACTTTCAGTTGTTTGAGGGTTTTGAATATATTCAAGAAAATATTTAGACTAATTTCAGACTAATAACCAAGATTTTGACATTATTCTTAAACAAGTGTCTCTGAAGAAATAATAAATTCCTGATGGTAGGGCAGAATCTTTTGATTTGACAATGAACCAGTTTGGATGATGTCCTGTTCAGACAGACCAGGATCCTATTAAGAATTCTACTTGGCAAATGGCCGTCTGTACTTTCATAGGTGGCTTGATCAAGAATCTTGAGTCAGTAGATGAATCTGGCTTTTACCTCACAAGAAGATATATTTTTGTGAGAAAAGCAGCCTGATATGGCAGTGGAAGAGCTTTTAGAGATAAGATATCTAGGGATTAGCTTGCCTCTGTTCCTCACACTCACCCTAAATATGTAGCTTCACTCTGAAATGCAACTGCTTGCCACCCCAGCCTCCTCATTTTTTTAAGAATTACTGAAATTATCTATACTGTATATACCACTAAAAATGATGCAACTACAACAAAAATGTATTTATTATGTACTGAGTAAGTGCTTAATCACTATGTACATTATAACGTTTTCTTTTAAAAACAGTTATCTAATACTTTACATGCTACACAAGTGGAAGCTGAGACCTAAAGCGATGCTTGTCCTATCATGCATCTCCATGCCAATAAGTAGTTCAAGTTGGGTTCAAGTCAGGATACCTGTTAGGAGTCGTATGTGGAATGAAGAAGAAATTGAGATGGAAGAGATTGATAGCGGTCTGCGAGGCTAGCCCACAGAACTGGGATCCTGGGAAGCATGTCCAGATCCAAATTTAATGAAGTCGCAATGCCACTTATACCCCAGCAAGGAAATGTTACAATGATGTAATGAGGAAGTAGCAAAGCATATGTGACATCCACCAGGCAGGATGCAGGGATGCATAATAACAGGAAAATTTACCTTCGGGGGCAGCAGCCATGACTAATAGGTCATGTCTCTTGGAACATTCCAAAGAGGTTAGGAAGCTAGGTTACAGGTGAGAGATGTGCTATTGACCACCCTCTAGTGTGCCAGAGGGGTCTAGAGAGATAGGAGGTGTTCCTCTTATCCGAAGCTTCATCTCTCTACCTGCTTCCGTATTCCACAGGTATAGCCTACTTTCTCTATAGACTACTGATGGTAGTCTCAACCCAAGGCTGTTTTATCATCCACTTGGTATTTGGCAATTTCTGGGAGCATTCTGGGTTGTCAGAACTGGGGGTAAGAAAATGGTACAGTGGACATTTAGTAGGTAGAGATCAGAGAGTCAACTCAGCATCCTACATTGTGTGGGGTAGCCTTCCCTACAGGAGTGATCCACTTGGAATGTTCATAGTTAGGCTTAAGAAAGCCTGCTTTAAGGTGCTGATTTTTTTAATGATTCTTTGACTATTAGTGTTAGACTTTATATTTAATCCTTCTTAATGTTTTACTCAGCAGTTGCTTGTGATGTTTTTCAGGCTTAAGCACTGGGTATTTTAAAAGCTCTTTTTTTCCCCTCTTCTAGCTTTATACATAAAAATTTTTGCAAGTTTCTGTGGGAAAAGAAAAAATTAGGATTTTTTGACCTCTTAAAACTAATAGAACTCACTTTGAATGAGGTAGGTGGGGTTTATAGGAGCTCCCAGAATTATGTGATCGCAGATTTCCTCCCCCAGAATATTTTATGTTGTAAATTTAGAATTTTGGGGAAGTTGAAGGAATTACAAGATGAACCCTTATGTACCCTCCCACTTAGATTCTACTGCTAACATTATCTATGTTTCTTTTAATATAACTGAACATTCATAAACTTTTAAATGCATTTCAGAGTAAATTACATCCATATCTTAAACAAGTATACCTAAACTAATCTTTTTGATTATTCCTTTGTTACCTAAGCTTGATTTCTCTAACCTTGACATGATTGTTTTCAGTATATTGGGAGGTAAATAATTTAGTAGCTCTTTGGTTTGTTTTTCTTTTAAGACAAAAATCTTTGATACAGTGCTGGACTGGAAGTGGGGTCACTACCAGCCACAGTACACAAAATTTAGTAATTTTAATTAAATTCTTATAAATTCATGTACATATTAAAAAATGAAGTTTTTTTTCTCTGACTATAATGCTTTTAGCTACATGTAAGTAATTTTGAATATGTATTCTATTTTATGTTTTTGTTTTTAAGATACCTTTGTCTGGATATGGAGGAACAAGTAATCTTATTTTGGAAGATGTTAAAAAATTATCTGACAGTTACATGGTAACAGTAAAAGACTTAATACCTGGCAAAGAAAGTAGAGCTGTTTTTTCAGTTCGTAACACTGGTTCTCGGGCAGCTTTTGTTAAAGTAGTGGGTTTTCAGGATTCTCAGAGAAAAGTTTCACTGGATTCTAAAATATTAAAGATTTTACCAGATAAATTTGTGCTGAAGGAAAGAACACAAGAAGTAAGTATCAATGTTCTATGACCTTTTTCTTAGTAAATAACTCTTTTTTAGGTTAACATAAACTCACTTAAGTGAAAAAAATATTAACTCATTTTTAAATTAATAATCATAGCTAAAATATTTCAAAGTAATATAGGACCAAAAGTATTTAGCCTTAGAAATATTGCTCATGTATGTTTTGTCTTTATTGACTACTTAGGCCGATACAGTAATTTATTCAGTGAAAGGATTCATTCAAGCAAAATATTTCATATCCACTTTTTTTTCTTGACATCAGAATATTACTCTAATATATAATCCATCAGACAGACAGAGCAATTATAAAACCACTACAGAACTGTCAACTATATACTTCTTCGGTGGAGATGAAATTTTAAGGCAGCAGTTTCGAAGGTAGGTTACTTATTTGAGATGATCTTGAGAACTCAGAAATAATGAAGGTTTAATAAATGATTTGGCATTTGGAATTTTTAGGGCATTTCATTACTTGTCAGTGAACTGTTACATAGAAAATCTTGTTAAGATTTGCCTGACTGACCAGCTACCATATTGTGAAGAAGAAATACGTGTAGGACATTCATCTCCTTCTTCCAGTTTGCCTTCTTTTCTAAACATATGTATCATGCCTTGTCTACTTTACTCAAACAGGAACCTGACTTAATACGACCATCTCTGTAATGTTAGATGAATTTCAGAAAAGATTTAAGAACTCCTGAGAGAGTATTTTATATAAACATAACCTGACTTATTGGAAAGTTTCTGGGAATGTTGTGAATTATTTGAAAAGATCAAGTTGTATATTAGAAGTGTGTAGAGTATTTAAATCAATTAGTACTTATAGAAAATTTGATACATTTAAATATAGGTGAATATGTTGAAATGCTGTCAGATTTATACTTAGGTATAGATGTGATTTAAACAAATAATAGAATGTTGGATTAAGAGTTCTTAGATTGTTCAGTTTTGTTTCCTAGAAGACCTGAATAAGTGACAGTCACACAGTTTGATTTTTTAATAGGAAATGATTCATTTCTAGTAGGGAAAGGGAACTATGCATATGATACAAGAGAAAAATGAGTTGCTATATGATGTTAGAACAGACCAGATATGAAGAGCTCAATTTTGAACTGGATTGTCTGTCAATTAAGTATTTTAGAAATGGAAACTAACAGTTGGAGAAATTAAATTGCCAGGTCTTTTGTTTCCTTTCTACCTGAATAATGAAATTCTCTGCTACAAATGTGTAGTAATGAGATTTCTTTTGTTTTTGAACATCTGAGTATTACAGAGAAATTTGCATTTTACATCTCCTGACTTAGATTCTCTAGAAAACAACAGTTACATTGTAGTTTTATCTCCTCTGATGTCTTCTTCTTTGTATCATTTTCTTGGCATATTTTTTTCTGAGACTTTCCCAACTATGACCAAATTATCACAAATAATTATACTGTGAGATCTGAAAAGAATTTAATTTTACTCCTCTTTCTACTCCTGCATTAGAGAGTCCTTGTTTTGATATTAATATTAAACTGAAAGTGATAGTCATTCTACCAGGTATTACTTAAGGGAACTCCCTAAACAGATTTTCTTTTTAAAATGTGCTAGGATTTAAGACATTAGCTGTAAGTTTCTAGTGTGTTCTGCAGTTAGCAGACTTGGCTAAATATGTCACTGAAAATCTTAAAAGGTCACTATATTAAAATCACTGTAAAATAAAAATCACTGTTCACAGAGCCTTGTTGCATAAACCAGGGGTAATGGAGCGTATACTTCCAGAACATAGTATACTGCAGAACATTGATTTTGCTGAACCATTTCAAGATGAATTTCTAGTAACTGAAGGTAAGAATCACATGTGTTTTAAGCCTTTTCCCCACTACCCAAAGTTTGAGTTTTCATAAATCATATGACCTGACTCAACTGTAGTGATATCAGCGTCTGTTGATGTGCTATGAAAAGATAGAATATTTAGATAAGGCATAAGACTAAGTTTGAGCCATAAATCTACCACATGACTTTTGACAAATTATACTATTAGTTTCCTTATCTGTAAAATGAGAAGAATATCTTCTTATTCATACAGAGTTATTTTGAAGGTAAGGTGAGAGAACTTTGTGTAAATGTAAGATATTAATATACTATTGCACATATTTTATGGGTAGACTTGTAAATAGAAGGATAATGATTATTATTAAACTCAAAGAAGTTTCTTTTTTAATAAAGATTTAATGATTGCAAACTTACACTTATTTTGAAACGTATTTGTTTTGTGCCTGCTATACAATTTATGGAGGATGTGATAGCAAAAAAATATCCAAAACAGGTAAAGGTGGAGTGACTCTAAGCTAGCTGTTATGCCCTACTTAAGCTATAGTGAGCTATCTAATGGTGTTTGTTACTGATACCAAAAAAAAAAAAAAAATATATATATATATATATATATATATATATAGACATCAAAATATACATACAGCCATTCACCACACAGTATGGAAAAAAGCTTGGATTTGGAGTTGAAACCTAAGACATATCTGCCACTTCAGCTCCTCTGAGTGTTACCTTCTTTATCTTTGCTTCATATTAAAGATAAAAAGAAGAGTTGAACTAAACTATGTTCTGTTAAGTACTCAACATATTATAATAGCAGTAAAGATTGTGATTAAAAGAGGTAGTACAAGTTGGTAGTGGATCAGAATTTGTCACAATTTCATGACTCAGCAATATTTGATTCAAGTGTATTGAGAGTACAGGGTTCCAGCCTATCGAAGATGCAGACCTTCCCTTTCAGGAGCTCACAGACTTAAGGCAATGTTTATTTGTTTGTACATATTACTGTTGCAAGTATGTATAATCTCACTTTTGTAGAATGCATGATTCATGTCAAACATTTTCATAGTTGATTTAAACTTTCTTGGTCAGTTATTTTGATTACTATTAATTTTAATTTACACATACTATGTTTAAGTTTCTATTTAAAAGCATGGAATTCTTAATATCCAACTTACATGTAGAATGCATGCATATTCTATATTTTTCTTATATACATATGTGTATATGTGTGCGTGTGTGGAGAGAGAGATTCAGGTGGATTAGTTTAGAAATGTTCGACTCCAGGACTGTATTTTTCAACTGTAATATTTAGACAGTAACACTGCCTAGTTATTAGATTGCATCAGTGAAATGTCTGTGAGCCTTCCACATATAAATTGTGTCTTTTTGTCCTGTAGTTTATTCATCTTTGAGGTAGAGATGATACTACCTACCTCAGAGAGTTTTTGTGAAATTAAAAAGGAATTAGAACAGTGCCTAGCACATAGTTAGTTAACTTTGTATAAATGTTTGTTGCCACATCTTTAAAAATGTGTTTTTAATTGTTACTTCATAGTATACATAAGGAAACTAAAGCTGCTTAGAAGCTTAGTAAATTGCCTAAGGTCAGAGCTAACAATTGGGACAGTTCAAATCTGGTGCCAGAATTTGAGCTGTCAGTCACTGGTGCTGAATTCTCTGTAACTTAAAACTGCCAGTAGTATTTAAAAAATCAAAATATCATCTACCTCCTACCTAGAAAGTGACATTTTATGACTATAAATATACAAGTTCATCTTAAGTGTTTGTGTGTGTAAAATTCTTATGTGAATACTCATTTATTTCAAACATTTTCTATTTCAGCATATGATCTTCCCCAGCAACCTAATGATATTCAGCTCTTTTATGGAAATATGCGTAAAATTACACTTTCAGTAATTGGAGAATTCAGATACTCCATTTCTAGCAGAGAATTTCTTCAACATTCTTCCAAAACTGGTTTAGAATTAAAAAGGTAAAATTAACAAAGTGCTGTTCACCAGATTTCAAGAAACTTTAATGCATAATAGAGCTGATCTCTTCCCTGTGCTTTTTTTTTTGTCTCAAAGTGTTTATTGCACCTTTCTTTTTTTAGTTTAAGTTAAAGTAATTTCAAATTTCTAGAGAAGTTTAAAAATAGTAATAGTGAGCTCTCTTATCTGTTACCTGCACTGAGATTCTCCAGTTGTTAACATGTTACCATACTTACCATTCTTCATGTATTTATGGCATTTTCCAAACCATTTAATAAGAGTAAGGTGTAGATGTGGTAACTAATTAGCCTTAAATTTCAAAACCATGTTATCTTAGAGCCATGGTGTAATGGCGTATAATATTAATATTATAATATAAATATTGAAGCAGTATTTGCCCACAGATTTTATTTCAATATACCTACTTCCCCAGTGATGTTATTTATATTAAGTCAAACAAATAAACAAAATCCCTCTTCCTCATTGATCCAGAATCTGTGATTACTTAACTATTAGTTAACTGTCTCCTTATTCTTCTTCCTGTTCTTCATTATGGAAGAGTTTCTCAATCTTTCCGTATTTTTCCATGACTGAGGTAATAGGTTTACATTACTAGATCCACAGAATCAAATTAAACTTTACTAATAATTTTTGGTGAAGCATGGGGAAATTCAAGATTGGTAATTGCTAATTCCTTTGTTGTTGTTGTACTCTCTGGCTAACATTTAACCCAGATTCTCTGCATTGTGCATGTGATACATCACTTACGCAGAAGGGTGGAAAGTGGGGTGACTATTTCAATCACAAGAGTTCTCTGTTTTATACTTGATGTGCCACACATGGGCTCCCACTTCCTGATGGCACAGAAACCAAAGACCATGTCACCATCTTTTGAGAAAAGAAGCAGTTTAATGCAAGGTCACCTGGAAACTGGAGGCAAAGCTCTCAACTCAGTCTTACTGAGAGTGGGACTTCAGTATGTTGAGTTTGAGGAACAAAAAACAACTTACAAAAAATGCAAGTTTGTGTATAATCTGATGACTGCTTTCTGCTAACTCATGGTGTAACTCAAATTTGAGTCTAGAAAAGCTGAATCAACTCTCATTTGAATGTTGTTTATCTACTCATGAATTATGCATCATCGTTATACTTCTGTGGCTAGTTTTTGGTCTGGGAATGATAGGTCATCTCAAGAGCAGTGAATGGGGCTGTGCTCTGAAATACAACTTGTCAACTTAGAAAAATTTCAGTTTTTTTCTTATTTAAAATGAGTAGGGATGTTTCCTCCCCCCACAGTTTTCATTCTTGCAGGTCTACCCTGAATTTCTTGCAAGATAAGGAGAAACAGGAAAAGACCACCACAACCAACAGGCTTCATAAATTACATAAATTCCATCATATTTTTTTCCAGCAACTATGCTCCATAAGTTTATCAATTTTAAGTTCCATTCACCACAAGTAATTCTAAGCAGAGCAGATATTCCATGGACATTAGTGTGTTTGTTGGGAAATCTGTCATTAGCAAGACTACAAGAGGACTGACCCAGTCATCTCTTTTTTCCTGGACATTCCCTGATATAAAGGAGAAAGTGATGCAGGCCAACTGATGACTCCTTTTCTTACCAGTGACCTTGATGTTTGTTTTCTCAGGTGGTATTCAATGCTGCTTTGTCCCATTTGTTCATATTTTTATCTTTTATTTAAAAGTGTATGTTGTGCTAAGTTACTGTAAATAATAAGAAATGTCTTGAAGGGAGATACTTAGACATGCAGATTATCATTTTCCTCCTCAGATTCGCAGCACCCGGTCACACTTGCTACCAGAGTCGTATTATTACATCTTGTTACCAAATTGTGGCTTCCTCATTTCATTTGTTTCCTTATTTTTATTAGTAGTCTTTGCACTTAGAGAAAGAGATTTGATGTGCTTTTATTCACTGATATTAGAGTTGACTTATGGAGTCAGTTTTAAACTTTACGTGTTACTCATTGATCCCTTAATATGGCTTCTTGATCCTTTTGATGTGCCTACATCATTCTCTGAGCTCTTTTTTATTCACTGACTCATGGGATATACTAGACTTAATACTTTCCCTGTTCCAGCTGTATAGTAGCTGTTTCTTTTTCAAATCCTACTTCTTTTAGTAGAGAATGGAGGTGGGCAATAAATACACTCATTTGATATTTAAGTGTCACTTCTAGCCCTCTCAGTGAACAAAATTAGTAAATACATGAATTTTTACACATAAATATGCATTGATGTCTATTTCTGCCTATATCAAAACCACAAATTTACAGTGGACCTCCAATTTTTTTAAAAATCATATATATATAATATATATATGAATATAAAAAAAATATATATTACATATATATTTCACATCATTGTAGTTCCCAGGGATCACTCACCACCTCCCCTCCCTGGCCACTCCAGCTGGTCCCTGCCCCCCCCCCTCCATTGTGTACTTTCATTTGGTTTGTTGTCCACATTATTAGTGAAACCATTTGGTTTCTGTCTTTTTCTTTCTGACTTGTTTCTGCTAATATGATTTCTTCTGGGTACTTCCATGTTATCATAAATTCATCAAAGGTGTCATTTTTTAATTGATAAGTAATATTCCATTGTGTATATATACCACATCTTTTTCGTCCAGTCATCTGTTTTGGGACATTTGCATTGCTTCCATGTCCATGCAATTATAAATAGTGCTGCCAAAAACATCCGAGTACAGGTGTCCTTTTGTACCCACATCTCCTTTGGGTAGGTTCCCAAAAGAGCGATTGCTGGATCAAATGGCACTTCCATTTTCATTAGTCAGAGGGTCCTCCACACTACCATAGTGGCTGGACCAGTTTGCATTCCCACCAGCAGTGTAAGAGTGTTGTTCTTTTCTCTCCACATCTCCGCCAGCACATGTTGCTGCCTGTTTTTTTGATATGGAGCATTCTTGCTGGTAGAGATGGTATCTCATTGTGGTTTTGATTTGCATTTCTTTTTGCTAGTGAAGTTGAGAAGTTTTTCATGTGCCTGTTGGCCATTTGTATTTCCTCTTTTGATAAACATCTTTTTAGTTCCTCTCATTTTTTAACTGGGTTTCTTGCTTTGTTTTTGTTTAGTTGTGAGTTCCTATGATCTTTGTTATTAATCCCTTATCACTTTTATGGAGGGCAAAATTTCCTCCCATACAGATGGGTTTCTTTTTGTTTTGTCTGTTGTCTCTTTTGCTGTACAGAAGCTTTTTAGTTTAATGTACTCCCAACTGTTTGTTTTCCTTCGTTTTCTTGCTGGCTATAGATGTATCAAGAAATGGATTTCTGAATTGTAATTCATGGAGGGTTTTGCCTAAGCTTTCTTCTATGTGTTTTATGGTTTCAGGTCTTACATCCAAGTCTTTTATCCATTCTGAGTTGGTTTTTGTACGTGGTGTTAGGGAGGTGTCTTGATTCATTTTTTTTTAAATGTCTTGATCCAGTTTTCCCAACACCATTTGTTGAAGAGGCTCTCTTTGTTCCATTCTAAGTTTTTCACTCCTTTGTCAAAGATTAGTTGACTATAGATATATGTGGTTTTATTTCAGGACGCTCAATTCTTATCTGTTCTTGTACCAGTACCATGCTGTTCTTGTGCCAGTACCATGCTGTTCTTGTACCAGTACCATACTGTTTTGATTACTATTGCTTTGTAGTATAATTTGAAGTTTGGGGTAGTAATACCTCCATTTTCTTTTCTTTTTGGGGGGGGGCAGTCAGGATGTTTCTTGCTATTTGGGGTCTTTTGTTATTCCATATGAATTTCAGTATTTTTTGTTCTATTTCTTTAAAGAATGTCATTGGAATTTTTATAGGTATTGCATTGAATCTGTAGATTGCTTTTCGATAGGATGGCCATTTTGATGATGTTAATTCTTCCAATCCACAAGCAGGGAAAATCTTTCTATTTCCCTATGTCATCTTTTATCTCTTTCAACAGTGTTTTAAAGTTGTCATTGTATAGTTCTTTCACATGTTTTATTAGGTTTATTCCCAGGTGTTTAATTTTTTCAGTGCGATGGTAAATGGTTTTGTTTTTTTTTTTTCTTCTTCTGCTTGGTTTTGACGTAAAAGGAAAGCTACTGACTTCTGTGTGTTGATTTTGTATCCTGCGACCTTACTGAACTGGTTTATTGTTACAAGAAGTTTTTCTGTAGATTTTTAGGATTCTCTGCATAGAGAATCATATCATCTGCATATAATGATAGCTTCAACTCTTCTTTCCCTATTTGTATCCCTTTTATGTCTTTTGCCTTATTGCCCTAGTTAGTACTTCTAATACAATATTAAAAAGTAGTGGAAAGAGTGGGCATCCTTGCGTGCTTCCATATCCTAATTGAAATGATTTTAGTTTTTCCCCCTTTAAGATGATGTTTGCTATTGGTTTGTCATAGATGTCTTTTATTTTATTGAGGGATGTTCCTTTTCCCCCCAATTTTTCAAGGGATTTTATCATGAATGGATGTTGAACTTTATCAAATGCTTTCTTTGTATCTATTGATATGATTATGTAGTTTTTGGTTTTCTCCTTGTTGATATGATAGATTATGTTAATTGATTTCCAGATGTTGAACCATCCCTGTGCCCCTGGAGTAAATCCCACTTGGTCATGATAAATAATGCTTTTTATACATCATTGGATTCAATTTGCCAGTATTTTGTTTAAGATTTTTGCATCTGTGTTCATTAAGGAAATTGGTCTATAGTTTTCTTTCTTGGTGCTGTCTTTATTTGGTTTTGGTATAAATAAGTGTGATGTTTGCTTCATAAAATGTGTCTAGCAGTTTTCCTTCTTTCTCAGTTTTTTTTTGAAAAGTTTTAGTAACACAGCCATTATTTCTTCTTTGAATGTCTGGTAGAATTTGTTTGTGAAGCTGTCCGGTCCTGGGCTTTTGTTTTTTGTGAGAGTTTTGATGACTGCTTCGATTTTGCTCCTTGTGATTGGTTTGTTTTAAGTTCTATACTTCTTTGTTCAGTTTTGGATAGCTATATCTTTCTAATAATCTGTCCATCTCATCCAGGTTGTTGTATTTGTTTGCATCTGTAGTCTGATTATCTTTTGGATTTCTGTTATGTCTGTTGTAATTTCTCCTCTCTCGTTTGTGATCCTGCTTATTTGAGTGCTCTCTCTTCTTTGTGAGATTTACAAGTGGTTTATCAATTTTGTTTATTTTTTTTTAAGAACCAGCTTTTGGTTTTGTTGATTGTCTGGATAGTCTTTTTGGTTTCTAGATTATTTATTTCTTATTTTATTTTTATTATTTCTTGTCTTCTGCTGTTTTTTGGGTTTTGTTGTTGTTGTTGTTGCTCCTCTAATTCTTGAAGTTGATAGATTAGGGTTTTTTTTGTTGTTGTTTCTTGTTTTTTTGATATGTGCTTGTATTGCTCTTAGAACTACTTTTGCTGAGTTCCACACATTTTGGAATGTTGTGTCTTCTTTGTCATTTGTCTTGATGTAGGTTTTAATTTCTTTAATTTCTTTGATTAAAGAAGCCTGAGCAAGAAAGAGAAAGAGAATGTTATGTGTTTCTTTTCTCTAGTCATTCTCATTTTTTCTTTATCTTGGGCTCTTGGGAGTTTTACTATGATGTGTCTTGCTGTAGTTTTTCTTTCATTAAAGTAGTTTGGTGTCCTTTTTCTTCCTGAATGTCTATTTTCATTTCGTTGAAATTCTCTTCCATTGTGCATTAAAAAGTCTTTCATTTCCTATGTCTTTC
>PVHY01022381.1:0-22472 GCA_004024945.1 Uropsilus gracilis
GAGAGAGAGAGAGAGAGAGAGAGAGAGGGAGATTACAGTCAACCCTCAACAATAAGGCGATGGAGACACCTAGTCCCTCATCCTTGTGCAGGCGAAAACCCACGAGTGAACTTTCAACTCTGCCAAGAAGGTAACGACTCCTCTCCTGCGCAGACAGGAAGCCGTGCAGAGAACAGGAGTTCATTGTCACAGGAGACACTGTGTCACGTGTCTTAGGCACAGGCTATTCCATGTTACACAGTGTTACGCTGTATTCCTAGGATCAAGGAAGCCAGAGAAGATGCTAGCCAGCCAGTCTTCAGGCAGAGCCGTAGCTGGAGAGCGATGAACAGGACCCGCTAACACAGCACGTCGACACGGTCACCTGTCTGCGAGACCGTTTGAGCCACGCAGCTCAAACCCTGAGCGCTGGGACCTGTGGCTTTGCCCACCGAGAGGCCAACACAGCTTGGTCGTGATTGCCACCCGGGGCCTGCTTTCCAGCCTGGGCACCCCTGGACCGGAGGGAGACACGCCAAGCCAGGAGCTAGTAGGCCAGCCGTCCAGGTGGCCTCGGTAGCCTCTGCTGTACAGGGCATGGAAATGGGAGGTGAGCTGGAGCCAGCTCAGCTGCCCTGCAGAGAGAATTGCATCCTGGGAGTGGGGGTGTGTGCGTGTGTGTGCGCAAGGCGAGTGAGGAAGGAAGAGGAAAATCCAGCACTTAAGGTCGAGGCAGCGAGAATAACATGGAAACCCTGCCAAGAGCTAGCAAGATGCATGGAGGTGGGGAGTGTGACAGCAGAATTGTTGTTGCCTCTGGCTGGTGTCACCTACTCTCTGGTCGGAGCTCAGGTGGGGGGTGGTCAGGCTGATTGAGGGCTGGAGGGCATCCTGTCCCCACGCCCCCAATGGGGGCACCCAGGACCTGTCTCGTTCTCGACAGCTGATGGTGGACAGCTTTGATGGATGGCGGGGCTGGGGAGACATGCAAATGCATGCAAACCAGCTCGCCGAGAACCCCAGATGCCGGTCCTTGTTTAGTTGAGACAGAAGAACTAGATGCTCGCTGCACATGAATCAGAAAAGACACATGCACGAAGAAGGAAGACCCCTCCTCGGCCCTGCTCTCAGGGACAAGTCATCAAAGTCACCAGTGTTTCCGTGAAGACCCTCCCGGGCCATTTGCAGCCAGCGCAGAGACCCTTGACACGTCCCCTCCTAACTCAAACGGCTTCCTCTCCATGTCCGGTTTTGCAGCCAGCAGCATGGGGAGCGCACCCCAATACGCTCGCGATGCTGTGATGTATTCGACAAACTCCCTGTTGTTGAAAACAAGTTCTGCTGGACTTTCTCAGTCCAGGTTGAAAGGCCCCCGGGGGCCGGCTGCAGGGGGCAGGTGGAGGCGGGGAGCCCTGCCTTTTGGGAAAGCGTGTATGAGTCCAGAACCAGCTCAGACCACGGGGCTGTGGCACTAGAATCAGTTTTATTCTGTGGGGATTCGAGGGAAGGTGTCACCCCAACCTCAGGCCTGAAGACTAGACGTGAGCAGCTTAGAGCTATTTTGGCCCCTTCTCGAATGACTGTCCAGGTGTGCGAAGCAAAGCTGTCCAGCAGGAAGCGAGGCTGGGAAGACCAGGAGAAAGGAGACCCCAGAGACCAGGAGAAAGGAGATCCCAGAGACCAGGAGAAAGGAGACCCCAGAGACCAGGAGAAAGGAGACCCCAGAGACCAGGAGAAAGGAGATCCCAGAGACCAGGAGAAAGGAGATCCTAGAGACCAGGAGAAAGGAGACCCCAGAGACCAGGAGAAAGGAGGAGCCTGATTCACCTCCTCTCTCAGCACCAGAGGTTGGCGACCTGGCTTTTGGGGGCCTGTCCCAGTTCTCGGAAGGACAGACAACGTGGGGTTCTCACCAGCATCTGATGGAAGACACGTATCCAGGACAAAACCCAGCCACCGCCATACAGAGGATGCGCCATGCCAAGCGCACGTCTACACGGAGGTAGTGCGGGCTAAGAGGTTGTCCTGTCCACGTCAGGCGAGCCCCTTACATCCATGGCTCTGTGCCAGGGCCCTCTGGTAAGCTCTCTCCTAAACCTCAGTGTATGCTGAGGACCGAAAGGGGTTTTCTGGGGGGTTGGTCACACGGGACGCCTAAGGGCAGAGGACACATGAACCAGCTCGAGACCCCGAAGGTGCCCTCGAAGGAGCGTGCAGACCACCCGGAGCACGAGGGAGGAAAGGCTGCCTTTGGAAACCTGCTCTGCGAAGAAGAGCAGAGGAGAGGGAAGGGACGGGTGTCCGGAGAGGGAGGGACATGTGGCTGCAGAGACCACAGCAGCCCCGCTGGGAGGAAGGGGTGAGGGTGGAGGGGGAGCTTCCACTTGTTAGTTGGAGTGAGGGCAGGGGGGCTGTCCCAGCACCCCCACGGCAGCCTCGGTGGGGGTCAGCCTTGGTCAGGGTGGCAGCTGGGCCGTGGTGTCCTCGAGCAAGGGGAGCACGGTCTTGGGGCCTGGCTCCTCCCCCCACCCCCTAATTACAGCCTGGAGCCTGGAGTGAAAGCCACTTTGGGGGAGATTTATTAGGCTTCTCCCTTGCAGTTGAGCGTCATTTGTTTCGCTCCGTGTTGCTGGTGGCTCTGGCCCAGCATTAATAGCCTATTTGGGGCCCGCGATCCTCCAGTGTCCGCTCTTAGGGCAGAAGGGGGCATCCAGGCTTTTCATTTGCCCATTTGGCTTGCTTGTTAATTACACTTTGGTGGGCGAGCAGGGCCTCCGGGCAGGGCAGAGGACGCAGTGGCTATTTATCACTATTGTTGGTGTTTTCACTCCTAATAATCCTGGCACCAGAGAAGCTGGAATCCGGAGGACTGGGCTTGCTAATTGAAACTTAATGACAAATGAGAGGAGCTAGACGAGGCCACAAGAGGGGGAAAGAAAGGCGAGTGGAGCCTCCAGCGCCTGGGGGTGTACCCAGCAGGGTTGACCCGGTCCAGAGTCCAGGTGCACAGGAGGGTTTTCTTTTAATTCTGAAATACGGGTTTGGGGTGGCCACAGCCTTTCTAGGGAGGGTCGAGGGTAGGAGAGGCAGTCCTAGGGATCTTTCCTTTGGCTGCTCCATCATTCACTGTACCCCCAATTCCGGAGAAAGCAGAAGGCAATGTCGGCGAGGACACAGCTCTTGGTTCTCGCTCACACTCCCTGAGGTGGGAGAAGAAAGTGGCAGGAATGTTCTGGAAAGTAAGCTGAAGATATTCATTAGCAGATCTTAGCAGTCAGCCTTCCCATCGACAAGGCCACCCAACTTCTCAAAATGCATCCTCAGAAAATCAGGGAGGGGGGCAAGGGGACATGTGGCGAGTGGGACTCGGGGGTCCCAGTTTTCCCCACTTACTGGGAAGGCCCGGAGCTGTGTGCCCTAGACAGCCTCGAGCCATGTGGTGTGGCCAGCACAGAGTTGGCTGCCCTCGGCCACTCGCCAGGTGCCCAAGAGCCACGCAGGATGAGTGGCCACCATTGCAGCCACACGCACAGACATCCTCCCTCCGGAGTCACCACCCTCTGGTGCTTGTCTCCTCCATCCCCTTCCTCCTCAGTGGACCAGAAGCCTGGTTTGAAATGTCAGTGTTGAAAACCCTCCTGCACCTTCCAGTCGCCCTTAGGATGAGGCCCAAACTCTTCTCACAGGCTGTGCTTTGCCTCATGCTGGGTCAGCTCTGCCTCACCACAGCGCAGCACCCTGACTGCCAACAGGTCCAGATCTGCCAGCCCCTTCAACCCCAGGACCTTTGCACTAGCCACGCCCTGGTCTAGAAGCCTCCCTCCTCAGACTGGGCAGAGATTGGGGGCAAATTGGAAGATAAACTGAAGTCAAGTCAAAAGGGGCGGCAGCTCTAACCAACAAACCATAGATCCGCATCACCCCCACGTAGCAGTTGTCAAACAAAAGCAGTTCAAACAACAGGGTTTTATTAACAAGGGAATATTAACAGGGAAAACAAAAAAGTCCTTAAAGCCGCAAGTGGCAGTTATCTGACCCGAGTCACCATTTTCAGTTCCAAAGGTCCCAAAGACACATGTCCAAGATGGTGCCCTTTGTCCCTCCAAACCTGAGGCAGGCAGTGCAAAGTCCAGTCTTTCTCCAGTGTCTTCTCTTCACTTCTCCAGTGTTCTGAGCTGCTCTGCTTTTCCAAGGTACTTCAAACTTTTTTTTTCACAATTGCTGATGCACAAATCAGCTTTCCCCATCCCTGGCCATCTCCAGGTACCAGCTCACTGTGCCGCCTTGCTGCGGTGCCACACTCTCCACACCGGCCACTCTTCTGCCAGTCACCATGGCTCCTCGCCACCACCAGCTCACTCTTCCAGGGGGATTACCCTGGCCAGGCCACATGGGCCTGTTCTCTCAGTCCATCATTCTCATCTCCTTTCTTTCCTTTCCTTCCCCCTGCCCCTTGCTCCTTCCATTTATATGCCTTTGGGCACTTCTCACTTCCTCTCACTCGTCTTTCTCTCAGACCCCACCCACCAGGGCATTATGGCACTGATGCAATTTTGGTAAAAGCATCACTCACAACCCTGCATCAAAACCAGTAATCAAAAAACCCAAGAGAAAAAGAGAGTTACCCCGACCTGCTTGGCAGGGTGCCATATGCTAACCCCTCAGCCCCCCGATACACCCCTCAGAGATGGGGCTGCCTCAGGGCCGCCTTGGTCTTCAACAAGGGGAAGGTGCAGGATCTGAACTGCCTTGTGGGACTTTGGAGACAGCAAGAGCAATTGACATGGCATCCAGAGCGGCTCCCCTCCACCACCACATGCAGCTCCAAATTCCCACCTCATGCCTGAGTGCACACACTTGGATTTCAGGGTGATTTTCGCCACGTTGCCGTTATCATCATTCCAGACAGTGCCGATCAATGTGCGCGATGGCGGTTTTCAGCCACGTTTTTAGCAGCCGCCAATGCCTGCAACGAGCTCTGGGGTCTCTCCCTGAGCCATCACGAAACACCCAGGCTCTTCACCCAGGCTCTGTCTTCTTTTTCTATTCATCTCCTGACCCTGCAGAAGCTATAGCATCCAGTAGGCACTCAATAAATGCAGGCTCAACATAAGCCTTCAAATTCCACTTTACAGTGAATTAGAACATCCCGAACAAAGCTAGGCAGGGCTTCCAGCTGGGATACTAAGTCGAGTGGAGATATTCCTAATGTTCTTAATGGGTATTGTTATATTAAATTAACTAATTAATCTGACTTTAATGTGTTCCAACAACGTAGGCACATCATCATCATTACCATTCTTTTATAGCTCTGATGAATCAAACCTTGCATGCTATCAGCTCAGCACTGTCCACCTGGTGTATTACCACCATCGGTTGTTGGTAAACAAATCCCAGGTTCCACCAAAGACCCCCAGGGCTGATAGTAATGAAGTTAATGGCCTTGGACTGCCCTGTTACGAGAATATTATTCAAATTCCAGCGTCCGGAACATCAGTTACCAACATCTCCAGGAGGTAAAAAGAAGATAATAAGACGAGCAGGGAATCCTGAGATAAACTATGTATTTTCTCTGCAAGGTGCTTTCCCTTCTCAGTTCTTCTCCCTGCTCGGGTTTAAGGCGAGCCCTTCACCAACCCTGGCTCCTGGCATCTCTGTTCCTTGACCTCGCCGCTCCAGTTCTCCTAAGAGCCAGGGGACACAGCACCCTTGGGGGCATGGCAGATGCAAAGACCAGCCAAAGTCTGAAGGGGCATCTGCTCTCCTGGAGTGGACATGTTTACAGATGAACAGAACACAGCATGACAAGTGGTGATTGATGGTGGAGGATATGAGGTGCGGAGTAGCCCATGGAAAGAGACCTTGCAGGTCTTGTCAGAGAGGGGGTAGTCAGGGAAGGCTTCCTGGAGGAGGTGATGTCATCCAAACCAAGTGTCCAAACCCATCTCTGTGTCCTGGTCACCTCACCATTTTCTCTGTCCAAGCACTGGCCCCTCCTGGTCCATGTACATAAACTCAGCTGCCACCAGTCAGCTCAGTGACCCAGCTGAAGGGACTTCAGAACACAGAGTCCACATCATCTCTGGCAATGAGCACCCAGTCACTGCCGCACTTAGAAACCTGTGTAAAGATTTGATCTTTGAGTCTCATCTTCCCAGCTTAATGCAAAATTCTTTGGTACGCGCCCATTTTCTGCAATGTTCTTCCCTGAAATCTCCTCCCCAGCCCCCTTTGCCTGCCAAAGCTCGCCCAGCCCTCGGGATTTTCATGAGATGACCAGCTACCTGACAAACACTTTCTCTTACCCTTCTCTACCCACTTCCTGAATTAGAAACGTAAATAAATCTTTGCTAATTGGTTTCTGCAAAACGGAGGACACACACACACACACACACACACACACACACACACACCACACACCACTTACAAGGCAGTTCCGAGTCCTCTTTGAACCACAGAGCCTACCCCAGGTGCTGGTGCCCGAACAGAAACTCCTAGGCAGCCCCCAGAACTGCAGCAGGGAGAGGGGGGCAGGGCAGGAGGCTTGGAATCTGTAAAAGGTGCAAAATATTGCCTGAAATCAGAATCAATTACATGTCTCTCAGATATATGTCTCGGTGTTCCTCGTGCAGGCGAGGATGAATAAAATATGTTCATTTGAAAGCATTACCGAATTCACAGTAACTTTTCATTGTTATGCGTTTTCTCAACTCCTAGATGCTAAACGTACAGGGGATTGGGGGGAAGGAGATCTAATGAAGCTGCTAACATTAAAAGCAAGGTCTTTAAGACCTATCTGGAAGATTCCACCTTGTGTCCTGCTCTCTTGGGGGAGGGAGGATGTCAGAAGCAGGTATTGCAAGGAACACCCCCCTTGAAGAGACTGATATGTGTGTGTGTGAGAGAGAGAGGGAGAAAGGGAGAGGGAGAGAGAGAGGGAGAGAGAGAGGGAGAGAGCGAGCGCATGAACAGGGGGCAGGCCAGGGAGAAAACAGCTTCCCTGGAGTAGGGCAAAGGATGCTGTCCCTTCAGATGCTCTGAAGTTGGCATGGCAACAGTTATCACTCATGTAAATAGCTGACCCATATTTAATTAACAAAAAGAAAACAAGGGGATGGGAGGAGAGGGAGAAGGCCGGCCCACCTGGCCCTAGGCCCAGCGCAGAGAGGACTAAGGGAAGCTCTGCCTGTGCCTTAGTGCTGATAAAAATAAGACTCCAGGCTTGTGAGTTTCTGGGTTGAGGTCAGGTTAGGCTGTGCATAGGGAAGTGCAGGGCTCAGGACAAAAAAGAAAACAAAACAAGCACCTGGTACACTCTGTCCTGGATCACGTTGTTCTGTACAGGCGAGGACGCTGGGTTAAGTGTTCAGATTATCCCCATTTTAAAGATGATGAAACTGAGGCTGGGAGAGGTTAAATGACTTGTCCAGGGTCACGTGGCTAGCAAGTGCAGTGGTAGCGTGTACATTAGTCACCTTTGTGACCACATGGCCGGATAAGCGTACCTTCCCACAGGCCATGAGTGAGAGTTCCTTCACCTTTCCTGTCTCTGCCAACACTTGGTACTGGCAGGATTTTAAATTATCCATTCTGAGGTGCGGCCTGTGATAATGAACTGTAGCTTCAATTTGAATGTCCCTGTTGACGAATGATATTGAGCACCTTGTCCCTCCTCACCTGCCTTTAGAGGTCATTCACCTATTCCCTGGAATGTCAAGTGTCTTATTCTGTTGCTTTACCTATTTTTCATTGCAGTGTCTATGTTTTTGTTATTGATGTGTAGGTCTCAGTTTCGATGTTCTCAGGACATCTCCCCATACGCGCGTGCCCCCATATGCACAGACATGCTCACATGCATGACACATGTCTGTGCATGGTATTATGTTGGTGTGCTCCCTCTTGACCACAGGACCTCATGCTTTTCCTTGGCCATGTTCCCACGACTCAAACAGGCTACTGCACGGTTATCTGTTCTTCCCTCAAATGTTCTACCCGCCAAGGTCAGACCCACATCAGCCCTGTGTGTTCCCGTGTCTCCAGTTCTCAGCACCGTCTTACGTCCCCCATAACTTTCTTATGAACGTCCCCCATAACTTTCTTATGAACGCTCAATGAACGTTTCAATGAACGTTCATTGAGCACCTGTGATGAGCCAAGTCACTTTACAGATGCTTAAGTATTACCATGAACAAGAAAGGTGAGCTTCTTCTTCTCTTGGGGTTGCCCTTCGGGCACGGGAATAGGAGGAAGAAAGAGGCAAGCTGGGTATGGTGGTGCGCACCTGTAATCCAAGCACTGGGAGGCAAAGAGGACAGGGGTCGCTTGAGTTCACAGGTTTGAGACTACCCCGCAACACAGCAAGACCTGGTCTCGAAAAAAGCAGCTGGGTATGGTGGTAGGCGCCTGTAATCCCAGCTACCTGGGAGGCTGAGACTGGGGATCTCTTGAGTTCATGGGATCAGGACTACCCTGGGAAACATAGAAACTTAGTCTCAAAAAAAAAAGAGAGGTAGTTAGCAAATCAAGTCCAGAGACCGATGCTAGGCCAGGCACCATGTGTCAAATGGTGAAACTGAAGGCTGGTGATGCTGGTAAGATGATGTAGGAACGAGCCCCTGCTAAGATGACAATGAGTGGACCCTTGATGAGGAGGAGGGAGCTGGATGCTGAGGTCAGAGCTTGACCTACTGGACACGTTGGTAAGGGAGGGATGGAATAAGGTGTGGGGAGGAACACAGAGATATGGGGGGAGGGGTGAATTCTCCTATGTGCACATGCACACACATGCATGCACACGTTCAGAAAGTTTCAGGAAGCAAGGCTTCTCTTGATCACACATAGTCACACATAGGCTCTCCTGTATTTTTCTTTTTCTTTTTTTTTGTTTTTGAGACTAGGTCTCACTATGTTGCCCAGTGTAAGGTGGACTCAAGCGATCCCCAGTCTCAGCCTCCCACGTAGCTGGGATTACAGGCACCCACCATCATGCCTGGCTGCTTTTTCAAGACCATGTTTCACTCTGTTGCCTGGGGTAGTCTTGAACCCTCAAACTCAAGCAATCCCAGGCCTCTTGCCTCCCAGTGCTTGGATGACAGGCACATGCCACCATACCCAGCTCTCCCGTAGTTTTCTTCTTCAGTTTTCTGTTCCATTTCATTCCATTTCCTACCATAAAAAATGCTGATCATAGCCACAGATTGGGTGACCTATTCTTTGAGGTCCGTGTACACGGAGGAGACTTTGAATATTACTCTGAGTCGAAAAGCTGCAGGAGAATTCTGAACACAGCAGTGACGTGACCTAAGACCTAGAGTTGATTTTTTTGAACTTAATTTTTTTCACATTTCTATAAACACAAAATTGGAAAGAATGGATACATCTAGCCTGTGGCCACAGTCTCTCAGCTTCAACAATTATCAACATTTTACCATCTCCCTTTCCACTGTCCCGACCCACTTTTTTGCTGAAGCATTTCAAAACAAATTTCAGACATTATCATTTCACCCTAATGTACATCCATATGCATTTCAAACAAATAGCAGTAACTGCTTTCTTAGGCAGTGATAACAGCCGTAATCATTTAATACTTTCTATTACCCAGTTCGCATCCATTTTTCTTGATTGTCTCAAAAATGGGTTTTTACAGTTGGTTGATCTGAAGCAGGTTCCAGACAAGGTCCTTCAGTTGTCATTTGGGGGTGAAGCAACCAAGATGAGACCCCAGTATTTCCCTTCGCGGATTCTTGCCTCTTGAAGTTGTAAGTAGTTCTCAAAACACACACGCGCGTGTGCACACACACACGCACACACACATGGACAAGTGAAGGTCAAGTGATGGAGCAGAAATAAAAGAGAATAGGACAGTAGGACTCCCAGGCAAAGCGATCAGGGAAGGGTAGAAGGGTAGAGATGCCCAACATGGCTGTCCAGGGTACCCGTTTTCAAGGCGTCTGTGAATAACTAATGGGCCCACCAGTCCTTCGCAGTGATTGGCTGAGGCCACAGAGAAGCGGAGTCTCCTTTGCGTGGCTGATGGGGAAGGAGTCCTGCTCTCCTACCCTCTTTTCTTTCTAGACCCTGCTTCCTGGGGATGTGTCTTCAGATTCTCTTCTTCCCAATCCCCTCCTCCATTTCCCCTTTCTCCCAGACAGTGATATTTGAGCTACAGAAAATGAAATGAATAATTTGATGGGGGGGGGGGTTGACAATTGTCCACATCCGGGCCACCATCACCCTGATCAAAACAGAACCTTTTATCCCGTCAAACATTTCCTTCACATCTCTCACCGTTCAAACCACGCTCTCTTTGCCCAAAGGGAACCATTTCTTTAGTGTCTATCACAGATTTGCCTTGCCTGTTCTGGGAGGCCCTGTGTCTGGAACTCACTCAGTTTTGCAAAAAAATAAAGCTGCTTTGAACATTCTTGTTTGTGCTCATCTTTCTATATTTCCCAAGTAAAATTTTGTTAGTTATTTTTCTCAAGACTTCGGGTTCTTTGGGTTTCTATTTCCATGAAAATGCTACAGTTTGTCCATTTCTATGAAGAAGGATCCTGGGATTCTGACTGGGATGGACAAAATGTACAGGTCATTTTGGCCGTTTTAAGTGTGTTGCCTCTCTCCTCCACAAGTAGGCATGTCTTTCTCCCATCAGGTCCCTTAATTTCTTTCAGAAATATTCTTTCAGAAATGGCTTCAGTGTACTGCACATCTTCGTGC
This sequence comes from Uropsilus gracilis, assembly GCA_004024945.1. Lineage (NCBI taxonomy): Eukaryota > Metazoa > Chordata > Mammalia > Eulipotyphla > Talpidae > Uropsilus > Uropsilus gracilis. Next base: position 10,699 of record PVHY01022381.1, read on the forward strand.
AGTTAATTCCTAGGTAGTTTTTTTTCCCTGTGCTATTTTAAATGTGATTTTTTTAAAGCTATGTTCTCTGATTGTTGCTGGTGTACAGAAGTCACTTGAATTTTATAGATTAACTTTGTTTCCTACAAACATGATAACCTTGCTTACTAATTCTAGGAATGTCTACATAAATTCATTAGAAATTTTTGTGCTTATAATCATACCATCTGTAAATGGAAAGAAGTCCTCCTTTCTTTCCAGTTTTCCTTGTCTAATTACACTGTCTGGACTTGTAGTAAAAAGCCAGGTGGAAGTGGTCACAGGGACAACATTACCTTCTCCCCAGTCTTAAGAGGAAAGCATTTGAGCATGACCCTGAAGTGTCTAAACTTTATAGATGGTCACAGACATAACCACATCTCCCTTGTAGACAAGGATAGTTTATAAAGGTCTTTTGTTAAAAATTTAAGAGTTCATTGCTTTCTATTTTTTTTCTATACTGAAACTTTGTTAAAATCATAGATAGCAGATATAGTCTTTTCAAAATTCTTTGTTGTATTTGTCTATGAAGGTGACCAATTTTTTTTTTCTGTGATCACTCATATTAGCTGATATTAGTCAACCTTGCATCCTTGGGACAAACTATTTTCATTTAAATACTGCTGCTTTAAATTTTGTAATATTTTCTAGGGATTTTTGTATCTAAATTCATGAATGATGTTGATCTTTAGACATAAATGTTGATTTTTAAACAAGATCTTTTCAGGTTCTGGTTTCAGGGTTATATTAATATCATGAAATGAGCTGGGAAGTAGTCTTTCATTGTCTGTACCCTTTATTGGTATTGTTTTTTCCTGAAAGTTTGAGAGAATCCATCAACAAAGTTTTCTGGAACTGTTGCTTTCTTTGCAAGTTTTTATTTTTAAATTTGATTTTAATATAATTTTAACCTATTCCATGATAGATACAAGGCTATTCGTATTTTCTGTGTGTTCTTGTAATAGATTGTATTTTCCAAGAAATTTACTGATCACCCATGTGGTCAAATTTACTGGCATTCAACTTAAAGTCTATGGGGTCTGTAGTGATGATTCCGCTTTAATTCTTGATGTGATCAGTTGCTTTTTCTTTCTTTTTATTGCCTTCAACAGCCTTGACAGCCTTTATCAGTGCTGTTGATCTTTCCAAAGGATCAACTTTCTGCTTGTTAGTCCTCCTCATTGGCTTTATCTATTGACTTTTTTATTTTACTTATCATGGTTTCCTATTTTATCTTTAGTACTTTATCCTTTGAGTTTGAGGTGGAATTTGCTCCCCCCCCCCCATTTTTAACTATTGTTTTTGTTGCTGTGGAATAGGTGGGGGACTGATACCAGTGAGAGCAATAAGATCAAAAGAGGATCAGACCTCAAAAGGTCATTTCCAATAGACTCGGGAGTTTCAAATTCCTCCTGTAAAGTGCTTCTTGCTGGGGGCTGGTGAGTGTTTTAGATATTTTGATCTGGGGTTGGGGGGGGTGGCAGGCAGATGTCAGATATCTCAGCCTGCTCTCAGTAGCCAGCTCTTCTATAAGATGCCCAGGGCTCTGACCTGGTTAAGGCTACTACTGCTCTGTGTTACAAACCTTAGAGTCAAGCCAGTTGTCCTCACTCTATGCCCCCCTCTGCAGCTCTCCCACAATGCACCCTTTATCCTGGGTGTGTGCCTGAGGGGCCCCCCCTTACCCACTTGGAGGGTAAATAAGTTAAATGTGTTGGTCAGGCTTTTCCACCGTTAGCCTCTATGATCAGCACCTGTGGTGGTGCGCTCTCCCCGTGATTGTGCATTCCCAGCCCACTGGGTGTGCGCATGCGTGAGTGGGCTCCCCTGGGCCTGGGAGGAGGCCATAAAAGAAAAGCACCGCCCTGTAGGAGAGTGAAGAGAAAACATGGAGAGAATGCCAGAGAGAGAGCAAGCCCAGAGAAAGAGGGTGAAGATTCCTGGAGGGTTAGTGTTGGAAGCCGCAGGTAAGAAAAAGACAGACAAGAGATTGAAAACCACCTAAGACATAGATCTGAGCTTAGTGAACATGTGCTAAGTCAATTATTGGAAGTTCCGGGCCCCCTTAAATACCCTGGGAAAGGAATGATTACAATGCAGCAGGAAGGAAGGAAAAACCCAGGATCCCATGGTATGTGTACCATGTGGGGAAGGAAGATGAGGGATTCATCCAAGCAGAAAAATACCTGTGGGGGTAGACACCTTCATCTTTCAGGGACATATCTCTCCAGTGGGACATCGCGAGGAGGTTAGTGGGCTGCCATTACAGATAAGAGACCTGCTGAAACCATCACCAGTTTGCCAGAGATGGGTGAGAAAAGATAAAGGTGTTCCTTTATCTAAGGCAGATCTCTTTATCTATTTTTGGTACTCCACAACTTAGGGGGCTAGCTTGCCTCCTAGTACCCCTGCCCCTCCTGCCTATCCTGCCTGCTTGCCATACAACTGGCCTCCCTGCCTGATGAGCCTAGGTACTGGTTCCCTGAGAGCATTAAAGGCTTCTTTGACTGCTAGAACCTATCAACAACCTGCCTGGCTGGAGATGCCTGCCCTGCACCCACGCAATGCCAGATTTTAGAAGGCCTGATGTTGGCATGTGTTGCGGTGAGGAGCTAAAGGGCCTCTACATAGCAGCCACTTCTCCCTCTCATAGGTCCTCCTGCCCCATTATTATGTCAGGAAAGTTCACTTCAGAGTCTTGCCAACTCTTTGTATCAGGTCGATGCTCCTATAGCGTAGACTGAGTTTTCCCTCAGGGATTCTGGTTTTGTTCTGCATGGTTCTGGGGTGTGTGGAGAGGGCGAGGAGAGGGGAGAAAGGGGTCTTCACTCTGAGATTTTTGTAGACGCCCGTCTTTCCAAACCACCCCTCTTGGTACTGGTTTTTAATGGTTCCTTTGGGTTATAATATGCATCTTCAGTTTAACATAATTTGCCTTAAAATTCTTTTCTACAATTTTATAAATGAAGTCTAAATCTTGCTACTGCATAATGCACTCTTGCTGATAAATATATATATGTTGCTTCTAATAAGGTATAAATGCACAATACAGTCTTTTAATTCTTTCTTTAGCCAATAGTCTTCTACAGAAATGTAAAATATAACGACAGTCTGTAATTATCCTAACTTTTTGGTGCTTTTTATTTCTTCACACAGATATAGACTTCCATCTGGTATTATTTCCTTTCAGTCTGAAAAACTTCTTTGAACATTTCTTCCGGTGCAAGTCTGCTGGAGAAAATTTACTCCATTTTGTCAACTGAAAATGTTTCTATTTCATTTTCATTTTTTTCAGAGTATTTCCACAGGCATAAAATTCTAGATTGACAATTTGGTATTTTTATTCTAGAGCCTTTAAAAATACCTTTTGGTTGTCTGTTGGCCACTATTTTTTGGTTTTTTTTGTTTTTTTTTAAATGAGGAGTCACTCATTATTCTAATTGTTATTCTCCTTAATGTAATGTAGTTTTTAATTGGTCGCTTTAAAGATTTTTTTCTTTATCATTGGTTTTCAACAGTTGAATGATGATATGGCTAAATATGTTTTTTTTTCCTATTTATTCTGATTGGAGATTGTTAAACTTAGATCTAGTGGTGCCGGCACAGCAGCCATTCCTCCCTCTCAAAATTCATCAATTTTGGAATAATCTTGACTATATCTGCTCACATATTTCTTCTGCTGTATTTAACTACCCAACGCTCAGGTGATCGGTTACCTTGTTGTTACACTTTTCTCTTTCTGCTTCCTAAGATGATGTCTATTAACCCATCTTCAAGTTTACTGATTCTTTCCTCTGTTGTGTCCAATGTGGTACTGAACCCACTGACGATATTCTTTGTTTCTAATTCGGTCCTTTTCAGTTTTGGAATAACTGTTTGGTTCTTTTTATAACTCGATGCTGAAATTCACCATCTACTCACATGTCACTTACTTCTCACACTGGTTTCCTTAATGTATTTCAAACTGTTTTTTTTTTAAGTCTTTATTTGTTCATGGCCACATTTGGAATGGCCATGGGTCTGCTTCAGTGACCTTTTCCCATCTTAATCATGGGTTATGTTTTCCTGTTTCATCACATGTTTGTCATTTTTAATTATAGCTCAGATGCTGTGTATGAAAGTACAGTCGATTTAAAGTACATAATTACTCACTGAAGGAAGAGGCTGAAGCAACTTAATCTCTGGTTGAACTGAGTTGAGTCTGAACTTCACCGTGTCTTTGGACATTGTCTGTCCAGCACTGAACTCACACGTTTTGAGCGTTGAATCAGAACATTCTCTGCAGCTTAAGATATAAAACTCTTCTGAGTCACAAGTAATTCTGTTTCAGTGCCCACATGTTGGGCATGGGGACCAGTGGGGGATTTCTTGCTCTCCAGTTCCACTCCTGGCTCTCTTCATGGGTATCCTCTCTACCCTGCTGGATGCTGTTTTGCATTTAGTGAAGAACTGATACACAGCATGGGCATATCTCAGTTCTTCTGACCTGCCTTCAGCCAATCCATACTCTTGGGAAAGGAATTAGATAGTGTGAGTGACAAGGCTTGACAGAAGACAGCTTGTGTCAGCCTTCACATGCTGCTTGTCGGTTATTAAAGTTTGCCTTATTTGTTTTTAACCACATCTGTGTTGGATTTAGTCTTCCTTTGTCATACTTACAATCATGGATCTCTTCTATCCTGGGAAACACTCACCGATTTCTAGAATGTCTGTCTTCTGTTCTCTGGTGTTATTTATCTACCTGTTTTGTCATTGTTTAGGATAGAACAGTTGAGTAGGGGTCTCTTACCACTTCCTGCATCTCAACTGATCGCAAAAATCCATTGCAACCAGGAGCAGATGTGCTAATAAATAATTATTAAGTGAATGAATGTTCCTTTTGCCTGAGCAGTTCCTGTGCCCTTTGTCTATCTGGAAGACGCTCACTCGGCTTTTACATCTTCCTCCTTGAAGTCTTTCCCAAGTTCCCCTGTAGCCTTGGGCATTTATTCTTGTCTCTGCTCTTCTTTGATCCTGCCTACATTAATGCTATTTTTCTCTATATATCGTAATTGTTTGTATGCCTGTTTTTTCTACTGAATTTTGAGTTCCTTAAGGGCAAGAGCCCTGTAGTTAATAAATCAAACAGAGAGAGAAGGGAGGCATAAAAATGGATAGCTAGCTAGAGCTACACTAGCAAGATAGACTTACCATAACAGCTGACACACAAATTTTCTTGCATGTTGAGGTCCAGGTCCCAGCGCCCTGTCTGACACATGCTAAGTGCATAACACATATTTGTGAAGTTAATGAATAAAAAAGGGAACACAGGTCCTGCTCTCTGTTTGAACTGCATCAATATATGATGTGATTACCATCGGCAAACATGTGATCTTTCACTTTCTGCTTGACTGGGAAGGGGAATATGCTTGTGGGCAGGTATTGATTTGCATATGCAAATGATTAATTCAGCCTAAGTTTGGGTGTTTGCTTTAAAGATTAGATTTTTGGCAGCAAGAGCCAGTGTTCAGAGGTGGCAATGGGAGGAGAATTTCAGAATCTGCCCAAAGCTAGTTCGTGGGTAGAGAAATAGACTCTTAAAGAGAAACTGGGCTTTGAGGGCTGAAATGCTATTACAGGGTTGGTGATAAACAAGGCTGATGCTCCCTCCTATTCTTAGAATTCAGCTCCAGGGCAGGATACTAGCGCCCTGGGCATCCATTCTAACCTTCTAACCAATAGGAGGCTTGGATGTCCCCTTCTGATTTCTCTTCTGCCCCCAAGAATTTTCCTTCGGACACAGCTGCTCAGGATGGGACCCGGTGGGTCTGAGTTCCAGTCTCAGCTCTCAAACACTCTGCGATCTGCAAAAATGCCACTGATGCCTTAGAGAACACAGTGAAACGCTGCTTGTAGCGTAACTGCCTGCACTGGGTTTCTTCTCTTTCTCAGCACTTCCCCCCCCCGCCCCTCCATCTAAGCATCTCTATCATCACCAGGTCAAGTCCAGCCAGCACATGTCACCACTCTGTCTAGAAGGAATAGCTGGTGGTCACCCTCCTTTCCCCCTTCCCCGTCATTGCCAAGACCGCTCTCACTGCCCACGGCCATTCTGGTCAGATAGTGACCTGTGCAGAAAGCGAAATCGGGTCAAAAGGGGCAGAAGCCTTTAGCCAACAAACCACAGGTCCGCATCACCTGCGCGTAGCAGTTGCCACTCAAATGCAGTTCAACAACAAGGTTATATTAACAAGGGAAGCTGACCAGGAAAACAAAAAGTCCTTAAAGCCACAGGTGGTCAGTTGTCTCACTCCAGTCACCATTTTCAGTCCAAAAACATAGATCCAAGGTGGTGCCCTTTGTCCTTCCACACTGAGGCAGGCACTCTGCAAAGTCCAGCCTTTCTCCAGCATCTTCATTTCTTCTCCAGTGTTCCATGCTGCTCTGCTTCTCCAAGGCTCTTCAGATTTCTTCCACAGTTGCTGATGCACAAATCAGCTTTCCACATCCCTGGCCATCTCCAGGTACCAGCTCACTATGTCGCCTTGCTGCGGTGCCACACACTCCACACTGGCCACTCTTCTGCTGGTCACTATGGCTCCCTGCCACCTCCAGCTCACTCTTCCAGGGGCTTCCCCTGGCCAGGCCACCTGGGTCTGTTCTCTCAGTCCACCATTCTCATCTCCTTCCTTTCCCTTTTTTTCTTTCCTATCCTTGCTGCTTCCTTTTATCTGCCCTTTGACGCTTCTCACTTCATCTCACACATCCTTCTCTCAGACTCCACCCACTAGGGTACTTTGGCACCAATACAATTTTCAACGGCATCACTCACAACCCTGTTTCAAAAGGAACTAGCAGAGTCACACCACCAGGCTGTTGGGAGCCTTTACGGTGACTATAGAGAAAAGAAGAAAAGAGAGCAGGTAGGCAGGGCAAGTCACCCCAGAAAGGGCAGGGCCCCCGGATGGAGCTCACTTAGAGTCACAGCCCCTGCCCTGGAGTCAGAGGACTCTTCCCTGGCTCAACCCTGTCCTCCGGGAGCCTCTAAGCAGGCCGAGCGGCCACCAAAGTGGACGCATTGGTGAATCAATCTTGGAAGTCGAGCCAACTAAGACAGACACACACATATTTCAATAACCTCCAGTTGCATGTTCTTGCTTATTTATTTACCCTCCAGTTAAGCTCCAGTTGCATGTTCTTGCTCCATGTTAAGCTCCAGTTGCATGTTCTTGCTTATTTATTTATTTATTTATTTATTTATTTATTTATTTATTTATTTATTTATTTATTTAGCTTCCTATGAATGTGAGACCCACTGAACAGAGTGGAGAGTGGCAGCTGAGATTCCAAGAAGAGACCTCAATGTCCTACCACCTCCTCTTAGCAAGTAAAGTCATGACAAAACAGCACGAACTGCGTCATAATGCACCTGCCACATACCAGCATGCAGAGACAGCACTGCTGATTTCCTCCAGCCTGGTGGGGACCCTGCTGTACAGGTGAGAAAGCTGCCTGTCCCTCATGAAACCCAGAGTCACTCTTTTAAGAGTGTCAGTAACCAAAGTGTAAGTTCTTTTCACACTAGCTTGCCCAGAGCAACCCTTTCATCGGACAAGCCTGGGCAAATTGGGCATCTTCAAGCATGGATTGGATGGGCTATAATAGCTGTGCCATGACCACATACTTCTTTCCATAGTGCTTTGTAGCTTATTGATTGAGGATGAGTGTGTGTTGGGGGAGGGGATTAGAACACACATGGGTGTTTCTCTCCTTCATGATAATGGCTAGTAATCCCGAGAAGGCTCCCTTTGCAGGAGGCTGGCTACGTTGGGAGATTTGTTTACCCACTCCCTGCAGAAAAGCTAATCAATTTTCAACTCAGCCCTTTCTGTGCCAGGATGACAACTGGGAGAAAAGGGATAGGTTTTTTAGCCTCCAGGTTTGTGGGTAGGCCCCGGCCCATTTCCATGGGGCGGCTTATTGACACTGAAATATCTCAACAATAAGTGGCTATCGATGGCCCCCAGGTCAATACCAAGATTCATTGACCCAGGCTGCAAATATGGAAGGCAGCGAATGCAAGGTCACTATTTACCTGAAGGGATGAAAAATAAATCTTGATAAGACCCAAAAATAGAAATCCATATGCACACGTGGCTGCATCCCGGGCTGCTTCCAGCAGGTTATTTTAGGTTCCAGGGGCTCCTCTTCTATCAGAAGCTGAGTTCAGGCCTGGAGAGGAAGTAGGAAGAGAAAATGATCCCTCTCTGGTTGCCCTGGCCAAGGAGAGCAGGCAACCTTCACCACTGAGGGGGATCAGCCCTGTCCCCATGGAGACCTTCAGCTGCTGTGGCTCCCACAGCCCTGACTGTGACCTTCAGATAAAGAGCGGGGTGGAATTTCCAAACCACGTGAGCAGGGATGGGCTGGACAAGGTGGTCTTCTCCCAAAAGTATGTTTCTTTGAATGTTGACAAGAGAAGCCCAGTGGAGTGATAGCTCCACTCTCAGGGATGCTGCTTCTACCAACTCCTGGAGGGAAAGAAGGGAACCCCCAAGTTCTGGCCGTGGCTCACCAAGGGTGACGCAGGACTGAGGACCAAATGAAGTACACCTCCTTTTCATAAGCATCCAAAACCAGCTGTGACTGAATGGGGACATTTCCTCTCCTTCCAGGGCTTATTTTCCCCCCCCAGGCTTTTTCATTTTTATTTGTTTATATATATTTTATACATATATATACATTTATATATATTTCACATCTTTGTATTCCTCAGGGATCACCCTTCTACCTTCTCTCCCTGACCACCACCCCCACCTTCCCCTCCCCCCCACCAAGTTGTGTTCTTTATTTTGGTTGTTAACTTGTTTGGACATTTTCCCCTGGCCTTTTGCTTGTTTTTCCTATGTCCCATATATTAGTGAAACCATTTGGAGTCTGTATTTTTCTTTCTGACTTGTTTCTGCTAATATGATTTCTTCTAGGTCCATCCATGCAAAAAGAAAATTCAAGGCTTGTTCTTATTATAATTATTTGTTTCGGCTTAATTAACTTTTTCCCAATTACAAAGAAACTCAGGTTCATTGTAGGAAATGTCAAGCCTATTTATGATGGTCCTTTTCATCTCAGGAGTGTGCTTGGGCTCTGATGCTTGGAGGAAGGTGTGGGGCTTGGATTCAGAAAGAGCTGAATTCGAGTGTCAGTTCAGCCACATGTTTGGGGAGTGGTCTCAGGCAAGGAAAGAAATGAACTTTTATTGCCATTTCTTGATACATCAACCTCTTGTACAAAGTGCTATAAACGCTGATGTTGCTTACCCGGCAAAATGCTAATTTGGGCAAATATCCGACGAGTTTGATCACAAAATACACAAACAACATGCAAACAAACAACTTGAGAATAAAATATGAGAACATTACTAATGTGAAGATGATTGTAAACCTTAGAAGAGAAAATCATTTTCAACTTTATCCTAACCACTTTGAGCACCACCATGAAGTTGATGATTCCTTACCAAACAGGAAATGATCAAAATGGATTCAAGAAGCCATTTCCTGTGGACATCTGTGTGGGTCAGGAATCAATCAGAATATTAAAAAAATCATACTAGGTCTTTCAATGCAAGGTTGTTGAATGCAGGGAACACGTTCTCTAGGTGGGAGGGCTGACAAAGCCAGGATCACCTAGCAACAGTAAAAATCTGGCGGGATAAAGGTGGGGTACCGCTAGATGAGGCCAGAATGTGATTCGTTGAGGGCGCAGCTGAAAAGATGGTTGAAGTCACCAAGAGGATGTGGCTGCTGTCAGAGATGCGACCCACAGAAGGGGCTGTTTTCAACCAGATCCTCCCATTGGCCAAACAGCCTGGATGGCAGAGGGCAAGTGGGCCTGGAAATGTAGTGCCCTTAGAGAGCAAGGCTGGAGAGGGTGAGCAGTGAACCTGAACAGGCAGGACGTGACTGGCTCAACATCAAAGTCCCAAGATGCTGATGGGCAGATTCTAGTCAGCCTTCCAGTGACAGTGGATTTCTGGGCTGTAGAAATGATTCAAGAGCGCAGAAGACAGGCCTGGCTCGGTGGCGCACACCTTTAATCCAAGGGAGGCTGAGACTAGGAATCACTTGAGTCTGCGTGTTCAAGACCCGCCCAGAGCAGCATAGTGAGACCTAGTCTCAAAAAATAGCTGGGTGTGGTGGCGCACACCTGTAATCCCAGCTACCTGGGAGGCTGAGGCTGGGGATCACTTGAGTTCATGATACCCTGGGCAACATAGCGAGACCTAGTATCAAAAAAGCACATAAGGGAATGAACATGTTTTAAATGAATTCTACGAACTAGTAGGACCATACCCCAAGGCCAGAGACGATCCCAAAGTCAACAAATGCCTAAAAGTCAACTGCATTATTTAAAACCGTAGGAAAAAGAATGATCAAATGTCTCAGTGTGATAGAGGCGTAATATATTATACGCCAGTTCATTTGTTTGAGGAGGGAAGGGATGGCTTGATACTACAAAATACATTCATGTGAATTTTTACATTAGACACTGGTCTCTGGGGGACCTGCTGGAGAATGACACAATCCAGCGCTCTGCTCATTACAAATGGAAAATGCTGGCACTTAGGGCAAGCTTCTGTTTTGCAGAATTCAAGGCTGTGGTGAGGAGTCATTGTCTCTCCACTTCTGAAGAGGAGAGTGAAGCAACTTTGTAACGAGCCACATCTGTTGCTCAAGTGGCCAAGCTGCGAAGATTTGAGTGTCTCAAACCTGCCCTATTTTCATTGAATCTCTTACTGACATTGAATCATTTTTAATAGTAGGAGTCTGAGGAAGTAGAAGAAACATCTTTCATGCTGGTAAAGTTTCCTTCGCACTATAACAAACCGACCACAAATGTCATATTTAATAGTCGCAAATTAAAATCAGTCCCACCAAAGACAGTTTTAGCCAGAGCTTCCAAGTTCTCTTTGCTACCATTCAACACTGTGATAGGGGCGTGAGGAACTGAAATGGGGTAAGGTTACACATGACTTAAAGAGAGATGACACAGTTACTATGTGTATACAATAGGATTATCAGCCTAGAACAGAAGAAGAATCAACTAGAAGATATTAGAACAAATCAAATTAATTGGATTTAAAGTCAACAAACAAAATCCAATAGCCTTTCCACTTGCTGGCAATAGCCAATTAGAAAATCTAAAAGAAAAATGAATAGCATTCACAATTGCAACAGGAACTACCAATGACCCAAATGTAATAAACTATAGATGAAGAAAATGATAACACTTCACGGGACAAAAAAACAAGCTTGGAAAAATTCCTCCATGAAAGGACTCAACCTTGAAAGTAAAATCGGGTCAAAATGAGACAGAAGCCACCAACCAACAAACCACATTTAAAATGCAGCTTCTGGCTGGGCATGGTGGCGCATGCCTGTAATCCCAGCTACCTGGGAAGCTGAGGCTGGGGACTGCTTGGGTCTGTGGTACCACAGGCAATGTGAGCCTGCAGTTCCACAGGCAAAAATCCTGAGACCTAGTCTCAGAAATAAAATAAAATTGCAGCTTCTGCCACCCAGGTTCCCTCAGGTTCATACCACAGGCTCTAGCAGTTGCCAGTCAAATGCAGTTTAATAAGAGTTTATTTACAAGGGAATATCAACAGGGAAAACAAAAAGTCCTTAAAGCCACAAGTGGCCAGTCATCTTACCCCAGTCACCATTCTCAGTCCCAAAGGTCCCAAAGACACATATCCAAGATGGTGCCCTTTTGCCCCT
>PVHY01022382.1:0-22467 GCA_004024945.1 Uropsilus gracilis
GGGGGGGTGACCCCCTGATTTTGATTTCACTGCCTCACTTGTTTCATCCAATAGTCTGAAAACCCCAAGTGGAGACCATTTGCTTATGTTCTTTCCAGAGAGTTCCACTGGCCTTCCCATTTTAAAGCATGACTGAAAATATTGGCGCTTCTTAGTGATCTTCGGGAACTTCTTGAGATGAAGAAAATCTGGAGGTGACTTCAGGGGATGAAAACGTTTCTAGGGCAACCTGACTTGTCCTGGGTCTTTTGCCTTAATTGCTTATCATAAGGTTCCTTCTGAGAGCCTAGTAGTTGCTTCCAGAAGGTGCCTGTACATACACTGAAAAAAACTGATCCCAGGTTTGGGGTCCAGGAATAATCTCCTTCTGAAGCAGTTTCAGTTTAGAAGAAAGTAGATTCTAGCATAGGGGATTTCCTTAAGACCAGACAAGACTTCAGTTTTAAGCACCTGGCTCTTGTCCTATTTGATCTTAATTTTTTGAGGTATATCAGAACTGAGGGAGTTACAAAACCAGCAACAGACTGTCCTTGTCCTTAATTGACTTTTAATAAACATATACTTAAAGAGTTCTGTGGCCGGTACCGCAAAAAGGTACAGGGCATGTATGAATGAAAGAGTGACTAAAAATTCCAATGAAATGGGGATTCTGTGCCAGCTAATGTTTCTGGGTGGCCTGAAGGGGCTGCAGAAACCACAGAGGGTAGGAATACTTCAGCATTGCAGACAGTGGTTGGGAATTAAACACTTACCCTTTTCCTTGGGCCAAAGTTGTGTCCCATAGCCACAGAACCCTCCAGCCAAACCTCACCCTGGCAGAGCTTAACCCAGCAGACAAAGCTGCCAAAGGCAGGTTGGGCACTGCTTTAGGGTTGTTCTGAACAGGGAATGGGTTTCTAGATTTGCCTGGGGAGTCTTATGACTCTCTTCAGGGAATCCAAGATCAGTGAAGGAGACAGTTCAGCTCTGAGATGAAAGAGGCAGTCGCCGAGCTGGAGTTCTTTCCAACTGAAAATCCTGTGCAGGGAGACATGTCTGAAGAGGCCAGGACCTTCCTAAGATGAGTCTGGATTGACTGAAGGTCACTAGCAAACCCTGAGGGAACTTCTCTGTGAGCCTTTCCATCTACCTTCTGGATTCTTTTTGTAAGGTGTTGAAGTCTGTCAGGATAAGGCCTCCTGATGGCTGGAACACATCATTTATCAACAGTGATGAGTCATTTGTGAGCTGATTCGACCTGTCCGAGGCTAAAGAGTTGTCACAGCTTTTATCTTTAGCTACTGTTGCTGGCAGTGAGAATGGTAGCATCCATTTGGAATCAAAGACAGGGTATCGTGTGATTTCTTGAAAAGCCAACACCTTCACTGAACAGCTAAGGATAAAAGGGAGTGATGGAAAGGCATGGAAACTGGTGCTTTTTTTAGCACCTGCTTGGTATCAGACATTCTCTAGCCACTTTATACACCTTATCTCATTTAATTCTTACATCAGCCTTGTGAAGGAGGTGTTATTATCTCTGTGTAGATAAAGAAACTGAACCTCAGAGACATAAATTAACTTAACCAAGGTCACACAGTGAGTAACAAGTGCTGGAGCCTGGATTTGCACCCAAATGCTAAAGGCTATTTTGATGCTATGAAGGCAGGATAATTTTAACTCTTGACTTTTGAGTTCTCAAGCCAGATGTCCTCAAATATCTTCTATTACAGGAAGGGCTTGGGTAGGTGACTTACACCTGTGGTTCTGAGAGTGGTAGGACTAGTAAGGAGAACTGCTTCAGCAGAATGCCCACTGAGTACAAAATAAACAAATGAAGTGAGTTTTGAAATTTTTGGTCTTGGTTTGGAGCAGGAATTATACATCAGGAATAGTCTCTCTCACCCACAACCCCAACACCAGCTAAGCCACTGACTTCCTTGGTTTGTGTTGTCAAATATAGTTAGAAATGTACACTGAAGGCATCAAGAGCTGACTTCCAAAGGAAAGGCCTTCAGAGCTATTCCTGACCAAACACAGTCCCACACTGTTCTTGAGTGCCTTGGAAGATCACCTGTGTCTACAAAACTGCAGATACAGTTTCCATCCTTGAGGTGGAACCTTTTGTCTTTGGCAGATACCACCCAAGGCAGCTTTTAAAGGGTGTTGCAAGCTGACTTTGAGAGAGGTATGAATGCTGCCCCTCCTTTCCTGGCCAGAAAGGAGAAGGCCTTGTTATCCTAGGTCCAGAGGTTCTGCCAAAGCCCAATGGGAGACTTGGTCTTCATTTGCATGAGAACAAGGGTGAGGCTAGATAGCTATCTGGTGGTCCCACTGGTCTTGTTCCAGAGCTATTTTGGAACTTTCTGGAAAAACAATAAAATGACCATGACCACACAAGCAGCCGAATTTATTAGGTTATTGTACATTTATCCAAGAGCAAGAGAGTAGTTCTGATATTAAGCTGAGTCTTTGAGACACAGAAAATGTACTTTACTCATTACACAATATTTATTCAGTGTAGCAAAAAAAGATTTACCTTTCAGACCTCTCCCAAAGATAACCAGTATTAATATTTTTGTGTTACTAAAAACTATACTCTTTTGGACATTTTATTACGCCTATACACACTCAAAAATTGAATTGAAGTGCAGAGAGCTGAATGAAACATACTCTTCAGTTGAAAGCCAATTGCTATTATCAGTCTGTGCAAGGCTTCTCTTTTGTTTTAATTATTTTTCTCCCCATTCATTTCCATATCTGTTTATATCTTCTTCATAAGAATCTCCTTTCACGTATCTGATATCTGTGTTTACTATGTTCCAATCTTGTAAGTCTGTTATTGTATCGTGACTATCTTTGTCATATAAATACCTTGTAAAATTTTTCACTTTTCTTACTGAACATAAAAAATTACTCTCCTAGTAGATTATGTCTTTTTATTACTGCGTTCTCACATTTTACTTGTCTCCTTTGCCACAACTAACACATAGGAAAATTTCTTGTTTCATGTCTTCTTATGACTCTGAATGAGAATTTCTTGAGATTATTTATCCAGAAATGATAAATTATAAAACTTGATGAAGATTATGCTGAAATACATGAGATTTTGTTAAAATATGTGAGATTAACTTTCAGATTCCTGTACCAGTTTTATTTCCCCTGTAACAGGGTAAACCTTAGGGCATGTGGAGGGTCCAAGTCCCCCATCCCACCTTAAGGAACAATGGAGGTAGGGAGGAAAGATAATCGAGAGAAGACAGGGAGGAGGGAAGGAGGATCAAGAGGACCTGGAGGAGGCACATGGAGCAGAGAGACATGTGAAGAAGCTGTGCTTGCTTCTTGGCCTTGGTCTAGTCCCAGGGACTTGGGAGACATGGAACGAGACACTTAAGACAGAGATATGGGTTAAAGACTCCGGGGAGGCTGACAATGGCAGCTCTTTTCCTTCCAGACTTGCCTGGCCCCTTCAGCCTCTTTCTTCTGGGTCCCCACTAGAAGGTGCATTAGGTTTGTGGCAGGCTTTTGGTTGTCAGTGGCCCTGCTTTGGGCCAACCCTGCTTGGCTGGGCATTTACCCATGAGGGGATAAGTAACTTTGGGTATTCTATGGGGAAACTTTTAACTATATTCTTTTTCATCTATTCTCTTTAATGCATACTAGTTATATTAAAGTTATTTTCTAATGAAGGTCTTTCTCACTAGGAGCATGTTTGCCTTTATGAAGCAGATGGCAAAACCCTCCTAGAGCATGCTGTTTTAGGGGTCCTGGGCTGCTCCTCACCTCGTGGGCAAAGAGCAGCGTGAGTGTTCCTACCTCCCCATGTCCAACCATGTCCAGCTTCTGCATGGATCGCCTTTCTTAATTTTCCATCCTGATGGGTATAAAGTAATATGGCTCTATTTTTTATCTTATTAATTTTTTTTATTTTGTAATTTTCTTACAATATTGGTCATGTTTGTATGGTAGTCATTCCCCTTAGGTAGGGCCCTCTCTTCAATATTGTACCCCTATCTCCCACCTGACTTCCTCTTTCCCTCTTTTCCCCTCTGGTCACTCCAACTCTTAGTGATACAAGTTGTTGGTTCAAGTTTGTCCCACTGGTCTTCTCTTTTTTTCTGTAACAGTCTTTTTTTTTCCCTGGGTGTGGACTTGCACTCCTGGACAGCAGCAGACCAGGCTGCTTGGATCTCCAGGAGTAACTGAGGCAGATAGTGAAAGCTGAGCACGTCAGGAACTTGTAGGGCAAATGTGTGGTACAGCTATCCAGGATCCTTTCTGGTGTGAGTCACATGGTAATGCTTGTGTGCCATATAACTCTGATGTCTTGGTTTGGGAACCCAACTCCCGCCACTGGCAGTGGAGGTGTTCCCTGCTTGGGAAAGACTTCCCCAGATGGTGGGACCAGCTCCTCTATTGTGTTAGCAGTTCTGCCATGGGGCCACAGCCATATTTCTGTGACTTTCCTTTCTTCCTTCATTGATTAGTAAAGGAGAGAGTCTCACTAAAGTTGAACAGAATTGTTGACCAGGAGTTTGGTTCCCCAGCCCTGGAGATGATGCAGGTAGAAATCTGTGACGGGTCACCATAATCGCTAGTCTCATGTTCTTGTCTCAGTGGTTTCTAACACGCTACTTGTCCTACCCAGGTGGTGAGTGCATCCAGGGCCGTTACTACTTCTTTTCCTCTCCATTATATCTGCAGCTGGAGAAGAGACTGGTTTTTTTTCATTCCTAGTGCAAGTCTTATTTAGGTTGGAGTACACCAGAGAGGGAACCCCCCCTCAAGCCCACACCTCAGCAGAAGTGTCCTGCCCCCACCTCCTGCCCACATGGAGGCAGAGGTCGGTTTCCCTAGCCTGAGACCCCTGGAGCTGAGATTTTGAGACCCCGGTGGCATAAAACTTACCCTACATCCCCACTCCTGTCAGCAGCCTATGCCGCAGCAGTGGGGATGTGTTGGAGTTCTTCTCCAAGGGCTTGAGCCATCCAGTCCCATCTCCAGCTTGATTAGACACAGGGCTGGGCTTGAAGGCAGAGCCTGCTAATCCCCTCTTCCAGCTCAGGATCCCTGAGAATCTGCCCCCTCTCCCCCCAACACTGAAAGGGTGGAGGCCAGGGCCTCCAGCCATGAGACCCCTGGACCCCAGGGTTCTGAGACCCCAATGGTGCAGAACATACCCTATATTCTCCTGGGGTGTTCACAGAGTGGTTCTATTTTTAAAATCTCCATCACTCACTACAAGTGAACTTTAACATATTTTCAGTTATTTATTTCTCATTTGACCTTCCCTTAATAGGCTACACAATTTTTTTTTAAAAGAGGGATCACAATGGCCTATAATCATGTTTCCCACTTACTCATCAATATATTGGGATATCATTCTAAGTCAATAAAAATACAGAACATCATTTTATTACGTACACCATATTTCATCACATGAAAACATAATTTTTTAAACCACATACATATCTGCTTCTGGATATTAATGTTTTCTCCTACATTTTTACAATGAAAATTAACCCAGTAAGCAACATTATGATTCATCTTAGGGCAATTTATTGAATTGTTTACTTTTTATTTTATTTTTTATTTTTAAGAGACTAGGTCTCACTATGTTGCCCAGGGTTGTCTTGAATCTGCGGACTCAAGTGATCC
Source organism: Uropsilus gracilis (assembly GCA_004024945.1). Classification (NCBI taxonomy): domain Eukaryota; kingdom Metazoa; phylum Chordata; class Mammalia; order Eulipotyphla; family Talpidae; genus Uropsilus; species Uropsilus gracilis. The sequence continues at coordinate 5,635 of PVHY01022382.1, forward strand.
CCAGCCTCAGCCTCCCAGGTAGCTGGGGTTATAGGCACGTGCCACCACGTCCAATTTATTGAATTGTTTTATTATTTATTTATTTGTTTTATTTGGGAGTAGGTCTTGCTATTTTTGCCCATGAAACCGCAGGCTAGCATTGCCCAGGGTACTACGGACTCAAGCAATCCCCAGCCTCAGCTTCCCAGTTAGCTGGGATTACAGGCACGCACCACCATGCCCAGGTATATTTTGGGACTAGGTCTCACTGTGTTGCCCTGAGCAGGACTCCAACCATGATCCCTAACCCCGGCCACTTCATAGGCTGAAGCTTACAGGCATGTGCCACTGTGCCCAGTTTTTGAATTATTTTAAAGATAAATTCTTAGACGTGAAATTAGGGGATCAATGAGTATGTGTCTTTGTTGCTGTTAAATCATTTGATACATATTGCCAAAGTTACCTCTGCAATGGTCAATTTTTACCTTTGCTAACAATATATAAAATGTCAGTTTCCTATACTCTTAGGAACCCTGAAGTAATGCACTGTGTGATCTGACAGGTATCAAAAAGATGACTTTTAAAAAAGCTTTATTATATTTCTGTGTATTTGAGACTGCATTTCATATTTTAGTAACATAAAATATATTATATATAAAACCTAAACTAAAATTTAGTTTCATTCAAATAGGCTTTATCTTTATCAGCTGACTGTTGTTCATATTGATTTGTTTCCACCTATTTTCTATCACTTTGGGTTTTAAATTTGTCATATTAAAGCTTTATCTATGTAATTATGTATGACCTGGACTGAGGTAAATCTCTTAGAGAAAGATTTATGCTTGCTGCTTCATACTACCTCAGTGTTATTAGCCTGAGAACATTTTCATATTAATTTCTTGATTTGTTATTCTTAACCATGCACATATGAGGATCTGTGTTGGAGATGTGGGATGTAACCTGTTGAGGGTCCTGGATTTACTTACATGTCTCTATTCCTTGTCTTCTGTCCTTAAGCAAATATCTTTGTTGTCAAAGAGAAGAAACCCTTTGCTAATGCCCAGCAACTACTTATCAGATCAAGTTTTCTGTGCTGGTCTTTAGTTAATTTGATTTGCTCTTCTGTGGATTTACTGTATTTCCACAGGAGTTTAGTTAAGTATTTAAAAAGGATTTTAAATACATTTTACATAGCTTATTTATTTTTTTTTTTGAGACTAGGTCTCGCTATTTTTGCCCATAGAACCGTAGGCTCTCATTGTCCGGGGTACCACAGACTCAAGCAATCCCCAGTCTCAGCTTCCCAGGTAGGTGGGATTACAGGCACACGCCACCACACCCAGATTTTTTTTTTTTTTGGAATTAGGTCTCGCTATGGACCCCAGATGGGACTTGAACCGCAATCCCTAGCCCCGGCCGCTTCATAGGCTGAAGCTTACAGGCATGAGCCACCATGCTTGGCTATTTTACATAGCATTTCTAGATGTTAAATAGTAACAAAATTTTTAGCCTTTATAGTTTGCTATGGCACTACAAATGAGTCAGCACTAGCTATTCTAACTTAAAATATTTCTTCGCTCACTAATGAGATTAAATATTTTCCATGTCTTTATGATAATTTATTTTTTCTTGTACATTTTGTTTTTTAGTTCTTGATCCTTTGTTTGTTTGTTTGTTTGTTTGTTTGTTTTTAAGACTAGATCTCACTATTTTTGCCCGTGGAACAGCAGGCTCCTGTTGCCCGGGGTACCACAGACTCACGCAATCCCCAACCTCAGCTTCCGAGGAAGCTGGTATTACAGGTGTGTGCCACCAAACCCACCTATATATTTTTTGGAACTAGGTCTCACTATGTGCCCCCAGCGGGACTCAAACCATGATCCCTGGCCCCGGCCATGGCTTCCTAGCTGTTGCTTACAGGCATGAGCCACCATGCCTGGCCCCTGTATGTATGTATGTATGTATGTATGTATGTATGTATGTATGTATGTATGTATTTTAGACGAGGTTCTTGCTATGTTGCCCTGGTTACCACAGACTCAAGCAATCCCCAGCCTCAACCTCCCAGATAGCTGGTATTACAGGCATCCACCACGAGCACCTGACTGATTTTTCAAGGCCATGTCTCACTATGTTGCCCGGGGTAATCTTGAACCCACAAGCTCAAGTGATCCGAAGACTCTTGCCTCCCAGGGCTTGGACAACAGGCAGTAGCCACCATTCCCCTCTTGATCCCTTTATTTTATTGATGCTTTTTTCCTATTGATTTAAAATACAACTTGTTGATTAAGAATATTAAAGGTTTGTGACATACAGATACATATTCTTTTTTCCCCTTTTTTGTTGAATGTGGTGTTTTGTTCATACAAAATAATCAAATATTTATATAGTCAAAGATACTAATCTTTCTCCTTTTAATTTCTCTATAAAGACAATTTCTACCTTGTTTAGAAAGTTCTAGTAGTTTATAATATTCACATACTTTTCCTCTATCATTTCATTTTGTACTTTAAACATTTTAACATATCTTGAATTTAGTTTGATCTATGATGTGAGATAGAGATTTAACTATATAGTTACTAACAAGTTGTTAACTAGTTATCTAAAACATATACTAGATAGTACAATTTTTGAAGAGGTTTCCTTCATCATATGAGGCTTTCAAAGTATGTACAGAGTCAGGGCTTTTCTTGAGTTACTTCTGTATTTCCCTCAAAGCAGTAAGGTTAGACTCTCTAGCCTTCAGTGTTGCATGTCTACCCTTTTTTCACTTTAAATGTTGAGGCTCCATGTCAGCTTTTATTTGGAGAGGGAGCTGACCAGCTTGCAAATCAGTAATGAATTCGTAAGTAGTAACATTTGAATCTGGTTTTGATCCTTTTATTTTCTCCCATTGTTCATTTTGTTCCTGCACCAGTTTAACAATCTAAAATTTATTATGAAACTTTCCAAACTTACACAAAAGAGAGCGATAACAACATAATGAACTCCTGTATACTTCTCATTAAAACCCAACAATCAAGATGTTGCCACATTTAATTTATTTATCCCCTTTTCTTTTTTGTTTATTTTGTTTCTTGTCAAAGTATTTGTTTTTCTTTTTCCTTCCTTTCCTCTTCCCCTCCTTCCCTCCCTCTCTTCCTTTTTCCCTTCCTTTCCCCTTTCCCTTCCCTCAGGTCATATCATTTCACCCCTACACAAATTAGTATGTATATGCTTTAAAAAGTGTTTTCTTATAATAAAATGCTATTGTTGTTAGCATGCAAGTAGGGGTCAGGGACCCCCAAACTTACACAGTCTAAAGGGAGCTGACTATCAATCTGTGTGCACAAAGGCAAAGCAGACTTTTAGTATGATAGATCTTTAACAATTAGTGTACACAGTGAGGGAAGAGAAGATAGTTTTCCTCATAAAATACCCAAAATTATTCATTTCCTGGTGACAAATGCCTAATCAAACAGTATACCCAAAGTAGGGGCACAGAGGCTCAAAAGCTTACCACAAATCTAAGGCATCTTCTGGCAGGAAACCACCAGAAAAGGATGAAAAGCACCAGGCAGATCTGGGACAAAAGGAGAGACACAAAATTATAAATCAAGATTGTCACCCTACCCATGTCTTTTCCAAGTGTCTTGCATGTCTCCACATATCTCTTCCAAGCAATGCTAAGGTGCAAGACAGGGCACTGAAGCAAAAGTGAGCCATCTTGGTACACCTGCCTTCTGTGTTATATAGGTTTACTTGACTTTAAGCTCTGTTCCTAGTTGCCAGTAACTAGCCCAAGGTGGATGTTTGTGGATGGAGGTGGGGAGCATTATGCCTGTCCTAACTTTGTCACACTTAATATTAATATTGAATTTGTAAGTACCAACTTGTACTTAATTCATAATCAAATTTTCTTACCTCCAAAATGTCTTTTGACCGTGGCTTGTTCAAAATATACTCCAAACAAGATGGTAATATCTCTTGTTTCTTTTAATCTAGAGAAACCTGCCTCCCTTCTGTTTTTATGCTGTTGACTTCTTGAAGAAAACAATGTTTTAATAATTGTGATTTAGAGCTTTTATTGTCAAAATTAATCTTGATTCTCCACTTCACTCTGCCTATATAGACTCAGCCAGAACATCCTGGCCTGCTCACTTGTCAGGGTTTGTGGGCCGGGAGGGGGACTGGAGTGGTCAGTGAGGCAGTATTTCTTACACAGAGAGAGAATCTTGAAATGTTAATTCTTGTGCTTTTCTTTGCTACACTTTTTCCACTTGACCTTTCCCCTAGTAAATCAGAGGCATGGCCTCCAGGAGAATTAGGATTGGTACAACCGGAATGCAAAAAGAAAAAACCAGTCAGAATAAAACAGTCAATGTTCAGTTTTCTGACTTTTAAAATAACCTCTTGAAGCCCACATCAAAAACAATAGTTTTGAATGCCAAAGCCTTTTATTTGCAGAGAACCAGGTTTTGTTGAGAGAAGAAAAGGCCCTTGAGAATCAAAAGAGAAGGCCCGGAAACATGAGGGATTGAGCTGCCCTAAGAACATATTGGAAAGAGACTAGAGGAAGAGCCAGCCTAAGCCCCTTTACCCCAGTGTTCTCTAGACTGGGTGAGAGCAGGGACCTAGGAAGTTGGCAGATGGCCTGGGGAGAAGAGTCCCATCCAGAAAGGAGGTCGAGATGCAGATCAGCTCTGGGAAACATCTGGAGGTAGATCAAATGCCTGGAGCTCATCTCTGACCATTTGAATGAGTCCCACTGTGACTGAGGCAAAGAGCCATGTTAGCTGTTCTTTTTTATCACTGTCAGGGATGATGTGGTGTTGGGGGACCAGCAGGGGTATCTCGCATCATCCAGCAGTCTGCAAGTCATGCTCAGATGGCTCAGTAGAGCGGCATTTGCCTGTGCCCAGAGTCATGGCTGAGTCCATCCGGATTGTTTTGTGTGGCCACCCCCAATTTCTCATGGGATAAACAGACACTTAAGCCCAAAGGTATGGCAGAACTGAAGGAAAGGTCATCCATTTCTGTATTTGGATGAGACTGGACTTACTCCATTACATCACATATGGGACAGGATCTCATAGCCTACTTTTGCTCTGTGTTCTAGTATAGTTTTATCTCTACTTGCTGAGTGTATTCACCAGTTAGAACAGTGATCCTTAACTATTCCTGTTGTCAAAATCATGTGGGGAAAATTTAAAAAGAGAATACAAACATAGAAGTATCCCATCTTCAACTTGAACTGTATTCTCTGGGCATAATGTCATGATTTTGTTACTGAACAATAAGAGGAACTTAAACTGGCCCAGGACAGTGCCCAAATAGTTTATTGGCCACTATCTGAGTTTTGCTCCCATGCACACAATTGCAAGACAACTCAGGTTCAGGGAACAATATTAGTGGGATTTATTTAACAAACAAGGGAAAACAAGGAGTCACTGAAGTCACAAGTGGCTGGTTATCTTACCCAGATAATGTCCAATGTTTTGAATCCCTAAACAAAAGGGATCTTCCCACCACTGAAGTCCTGAAATAAGTATCCTGGACAAAAGGATCAAGATGGCATCTTCCTGCCACTGAAGACCTGGAGCATGTGGCAGCCAGAGGTAGCAGGTTGGGGAATCCAACACACAGTGAAAGCCAAAGATGTTCACTTGAGTCACCAAGGTATGCCTGAGGCAACAACAAACAATACCAGACAAGCAATACTGAAAACAACAACAAACAATACCAGACAAGCAATACTGAAAACAACAGCAACAGCCAAATGACCCAATAAACAGCTGGCATTTACATAGCTCGGTGAGGAACCCAGCTCTGGCCCTTGCCACCTCCTCTGCTACAGCAGCAAATATGGAAATAGTTTTATTTATCCAGGTACCTGTAAAGCTAGCAAAACTCTCCTCCAAGGTTGGCTGCTGGAAGCTTCTTCATGTTCTTTGGAGGCCAGCAACAGCAGTCTGGAAGATAGGTTGGTGATGGTTGGAATAGCTGACCTTAAAAATGGCTACCTCTGGGGGACTGCTTTTGCAGTCCCTTATACTCTTTATCAGAACCTCTACCCCCACCAATTCTTTCTTGCCCCAGAAATCTCACCTGGTCTTACTCATCCTCACCTGCAACTCCCTTCCCCTCCCCTACCCAGGGTGCCACCTGCAACAGCCTTTGGCTCCAACCTTGCTCTTTACCTCCTGGCTTCACTTTGATTGTGGGTAAAATATTATCTTTGTTCAGCCTAGACATATTCTCTCTTAGGTTATTTAAAAACGGTACTCCAGCAATCATACTAGACTGAGACAAGAAGTTTGTTTATTCATAGATATAGGTAATATATTATTTTACATGGTTTGTAAGTTTGTAATTATGGTATTGTAATATGTATACCTATCTGTAACTTGTTTTCTTCCCCCCCCCCCAAAGATGTAAGGTTGTACCTAGTACACAATCAGAAGTAGAAGGGTTAACTGCAACCAGCAGAGGCAAGTGTTTGGAGAGACCAGCTGCAGGTGATGGGAAAAAGTCCAGTCCATATAACAGACAACAGGTGGTTGTGCTACAAAGAGCTGCCATCCAGGCAGATCAGCCGGAAGTAACAGGACATCAGGAGCAGCAGAGAGCACAGCAGTGGTGATTCTAAAATCAAACCGTACATGGGTCCCAGGGGAGTCCAATGCTAGAAGCAGAGAGAGGATCCTGTGTTTGGCAGCTTGTTATGGGTTAAATTGATTCTCCTTTCCCCAAATTCATATGTTGAAGTCCAACTTGCAACATCTCAGAATGTGACTATGGGAGATATATTTCCATTTAAATATGGAAAGAAGCAAAATGAGATATCATGTGTGGATTCTAATCCAATATAACTGTTGTCATAAGAAGAGGAAATTGGGACACAGAAACCAACACATAGACTGAGGGACAACCGTGGGAAGACACAAAGTGAGGGAGGCCATCTGTTAGCCAAGAGAAAGGCCTCAGAAGAAACCAAAAAAATGCCATCTTGATCTTGGACTTCTGGACGCTACAACTCTGAGGGGGAAACAATTTTGTTGTTTATAACACCCATCTGTGGTATTTCGTTATGACAGCCCTTGCTGACTAATAAACTGCTGTCAAAGGGATTGGTGAGAACAGGGTAGGGCTGTAGTTCTAGTGTTTGGTTATCATGGCTTGGTCTCAGCACCAGGAACACAGGAAGGGACAGGAAACCAGGACTGTGTTTCTGGTTCAGGTCAAGCATTCATTCATTTATTCATTCAAGCAACAATATTTTAGTAAGCTCTTACTGTGTTGGGTTCATTCTAGGCAGTGGCTATACCGCAGTTCTCGGGTCCAGATGAGAGACTGCATTCACTTAGTTTAGGAGGTTAGCAGTGGATGAAGTGACTTGGTATGGCAGCAACCCAATTTGGCATGATGCTCCTTAAGTCTCCCTGACCAGACAAAAACCTACCTACACAAGGTCTCATGTGACCTTGTTTTCAGAGAAGAAATTGTGGCAATAGGGATCAGTCAGGTTATTTATAACCAATCCAAGTATGTGCTTTTTCTCTTTTGGAGTCAAGTTTCAGTTTACAAAGTTTTCACTGGTATCTAAGAGTGTTTCACCTGAATGCCACCATCTCATATCCTACCATGTAACATTCCAACTTTATCTTAACTTTGTTAGTTTTTCTAAAACGTCAAAGCTTCTCCCCTAAACCACGTTGAAACGGAAAACTCAAGTGTTTCCAGGCATCTGTGCCACTGGAGATAACCATCAGATAAACTTCCCTAATTCATACCACATCTGTTCTCTCAGCCCTCCATGACCTTGAGCGTTCAAATGATTTCTTCCCAAAATAAGCATCCATCCCAAATTTCCCCCACCAATTTTCTTTTAAATGAAAGACAAACTGTCAACACTGAATTTGCCAGTTCCTATTAAAAACTGGGAAGTCTCTCAAAAGCTCTCAGAGTAAACTGCCCTGTTCAGCATGACAGGAAGATCATGGGAAATACTTGCATTTGGATAATCCCTGTTGATCTCCTTGTAAGCTCTGGTAGCTGGGGACTGCCTGGACAGAGAGCCTTCTACTTTACTGCTACTTTGTCATAGAAGAGGGCTCTTTCCTTGTCCTATTATGTGAAAAATTTAATAGATATGAGACCCCAAGATACCCCAACTGATGTGCACTTGGACCTTGTTTCCCTTGGCAGGTAGCATGAGAGAAGAGTGTGTGGCACAGGCTTTGAAGTCAAGTAACTTTGAAGTCAAGTAACCTTGAGTTTGGCACAGACAGTCTTCCTATTCCTGGTCCTGTAATTGTGGGTAAATCATTTAATCTGAGTTTTAGTTTTATTAGCTATAAAATGGAGATAATAATATTTACTTTATAGACTTGTCATGAGGATGTATGAAAGCATCAAACCTCTGTCTGGCAGTATAGTAAATGCTCATTAAACAGCAACTCTTTTTAATGGTAACATCTAAGGTTTCCTGATTAAAACAAAACAAAGAACCCCACCTATTCTTTGCTCATGCTAAAACCCAAAGCTCAAACAACTGGAGTTCTACTCTGCCTTCGATTAATCACCTCTGAAATAAGGAGATGGAATCAATGATCTCTAAGATTCCTCCTCTCTATCTTCAATATGCTAAAATTTTGTCTTCAGGAAGAAATGTTCTCTGAAGAGAGAAGAAATTAAACTATTTTTCTGACCAGTTTTTCTAGAGACTTAAGCTGTGTTTCAGTGGTACTTCCAGTTCCAAAGCTTATAGCATTATGTCTTTTCAAGAGAGCAGAGCTTGGAGGAGGAGGAAGTCTGGCTAGAGAGTACCAGTTAACTTCATGGCTGTAAAAGCAATTCTCTCTTCAGGGTAATAGAATGAAAGCAAAGGGACATTTCACTTTTTCAAGATGTGTTTTTTTTTTAATGCAAAATACAAGGTATGCACATAATCTTGTTTTCTGACTAAAATTTGGCATATTAATGATTCCACTTAAAAGTACTGAAGATGGGAGCCAGAAAGAAACTTTTTCTTTGTGAACGATGACTGAGAAGGGAATTCTAATGAATATTTTGGCACACATACCTCATTTTCTGGCTGCTTCAGGACCCAAGAGCCAGTAGGTCATAATTAAAGCCAATAATGGCAACTCGAGACAGTTATTCAAATATTTTCCTGGTGCTGTCAATTCTCTGCATTAAATGATTTGATATCATATTTGGGGAGCGTAGGAGAACATACATGCTGAGAGGGAATTAAATGTTGATATAAATTATGGAACATTTGCTACAAGTTGCCCCCAAAGATATTGTTTATTACATTCAAAGGAATTATAGAATGTTTTCCTTAGAAGACAACTTTTTGTGCAGAGAGCTGTGAATACTTAAAAGATCACATTTTCTACAGGAAAGAAAAAAAGTCAGGTGTTTGGGGTTGAAGCTCTGTTTTGTGTAAATAAATGAACTCCCACTTCCACTGCACCTTTTTGGAATGTTCTCTGTGATCACCAGGAACTGTTACTGCTGCAGATGTAATTATATAACTTAAAAAGGCCAAAACTACTCACTTTTCTGTCAACTCCACTTCCAAAAAGAAAACCCAGAAATACATCTGTTTGAAAAATCTGTTTAGGATCTTGGAAACAAACTTCCATTTTCTCTCATTCTTCTTTTTCCTCTCTCTCTCTCTCTCTCTCTCTCTCTCTCTCTCTCTCCCCCTCCCTTTTATCCTCCCTCCCTCTATCTCTCTCAATGACTTTTGTATCTTTAAAAGTAGCTACACAAAACCTCCATCCCTTTCCCCACCACCTCTATTCTTATTTTAGACCATAAGTGTGTTTCCACCTGGGTGGAAATTAAGTCGCTCCATCTAAAACAACTTTGAGAGAGAAAAGAAAAAGTGGATCTGAAGCACCACTTAGGGATGAAATACACTGATCAATAACTTCTTAACTTTTTTTAATATTAAATCATTTATATGGAACATTGTATTTATGTTTATCATTAATTTATAAATAAACATGTTATTCAAAAACAACAACAACAACCAAAAAAACTTCTTAAAGGCAAAGCAAGATTTTCTCTGTAAAACAACTCAGCATGAACTTGGTTTCTAAGCACTGAGTGCTATGCTGTGGCAATGGAAATTTCCCAGTCACAGCTTGAACATGGGAACCAAGCACAATACTAGGGCAAGGAAGACATTTGAAGCCAAACCAGATAGTGGTCTTGGCATTGCTTGCTTCCGAACCTAGAGCCACAGCAGCCGTGAGGTGGTGATGCAGTCTACCGAGATCAATAATCTCTAGGTGCACCAAAAACCAGATTTAAAGTCCCTCTTCACTCCATCTTTCTCTGCACCCACATTTGTCCCCATGAGTTGCATCATAATAGATGGTGAACATGTTGGGAGATACAGACGCAGTTCTTAAGCGCATTTCCACTTAATCATCCTTGGGTTTCTTTGAGGGCCTCCTCATTGTGAATAAACAACTAATGACATTCAACAAGAGGGCAGGAGACTTGGGGCCACAGATGTTGCCTCTGTGACCGGGTTACTGTAGGGCAGTCACTTCTTTGCTGGATTGTAGAACTAAGTCGAGTCTGACTGAGTTCTCTTGTCAAAACGCACAGTGCCCACTCAAGAAGACCCTTTACTCTCCACATTGCAAGAATGCAATGTGTTGGTTTCTGGGCCAGCTGACTGACTCAGAGATGAGCCGATTATTCCATGGCTTTGTTTTCATTCCTGTTCAAAGGGTAAAAATGTAAAACTTTGCTGCCACCTACTGTTTTCTTGGAAATAAATTCTTGAAATATTCAAGCATGATAGTTTATTTCAGCAAAGTGCCTTGAAGAATTTGAGAGATTTCATTATATCTATTTGTATAAGTGAATACCAGTTGGCCTGTCATTTCCTTGAATGGATTTCTGGGCCACTGGGCGGTTTCCTTCTTTCTGGCCATTTAGTCCTTTCTGCCTTGTGCCTTGGTATAAGCTTACTGGGGCACAGAAGGGAAGAATGGACTTTCTCAATGAGACAACTTCCAAGAGAGCACCCCCTCCCTGCCACACCCTGCCCTGACACTTATGACCAGTAAGACGTAAGTTTGTATGTCCTTTCCTCATGGGCCAATGACATCATTTAAGACAATGGACACATTCCTCAGAGGACAGAACTGTCCTCAGTGTTGGTGGCTAGTGTTCCTCCAAAGAGTCATAAATCTGGGGATGAGAGTCAATTGTGACAATATTTTTCCTTGAGGAAACTGACACAAATTTAAGGGAGAGGAGTTCCCAGGAAAATGAAGGTGAGGTCTGTTTGTAACACAGGCAAAGATCCTGGGTAGAGTTACCAGTCAGAAGATTCTATGGCCTCCTGGTGCCCTTCCGTGTCTTTTTTTTTTTTTTTTAGAGACTAGGTCTTGCTATACTGTCCAGGGTTGTCTAGAACCCATGGACTCAAGTGATTCCTAGTCTCAGCCTCCCAAGTAGCTGGTATTACAGGTGTGCGCCACTATGCCTAACTATTTTTTTGAGACTAGGTCTCACAATGTTGCCTGGGGTAGTCTCCAACTCACGGACTCAAGTGATTCCTGGCCTCAGCCTCCCAGGTGACTCTTCTGTGTCTTATTGGAGATCTTATATAGAGGACAGAGCCCTCCTAGTCCTGATTATATTAGTAGCCAGAAAGTGAGGGTTTCCCCTGTGCAACCTCCAGGAAGATCTATTTGTATGAAAATGAGTTAATCCTCATTGTCTTTTGAGAATTCATCAATTCAAAATCTTTATATGGTAGAGATTAATGCATCTATGAAAACTGTTTCCACATAAAATCCTGAATATCTATTCTTCCTCTTTTTTAAAAAAATGTAAGTCTGGGACTGTGTACATGGACACAATGAAATTTTGAGGAAACAACACTTGCTCTTTCTCTTATTAGAGATAAATACAGCTGAGACTGATAAGTCATGAAGGTATGTTGGTCTGTTAGTGTCAAGCATGATGGTTGGAACATAGGAGCCAACTATTTGTTGAATGAATTGCTGATTGAATGACCAAATTTATCATCCATGTTCTCTCCAGAAAGTTTGTGAGACCTGTCTGGAAGGAATGCAGAGCATTAGAAAGGAGCTGAATGAAAGCCTCAGAGTTAAGTAAAGTGTAAAGGCTGTGGGTGGAGCAACTCATAGAAGCTCACATGTTATGGTAGCTCCAAAAGAAATACCAAGTAAGCTTCAAAATATATGTGTACTTTTTGAAAAATTAAGTATAATTTTTTGGAGAAAATATAAATTTTGGAAAAAGGTCAAACAAGTTGCTGCATATCTCATCCCCCAGACGTCACCATTGTTAACATCTTGCACAAATTTAACTATGTTTATATAAATTTCATGTATTTTCTTGTTTATATTCCTGCTGTTTTCTCTTAGAAATTTGTAAAGGCTTTTGAAAAATTCCAGCCATGAAAAGTTCAGAGAAAGGGTTTGTATACTACTATGGAAATGTCAGTATTTCTCTGGGGGACTAATGTGATGATGGCCATGGGAAGTGAATTGGAAGACCCTAAGGAGGAAGGGAAACTCGGGATGTCTGGGTTGGAGTACTGGTTTCAGTTCCTCTCCCCTCCTGAAGATTTTCTTTTTCTTTTTTTGTGTTTATTTCCCTATGACCATCACCTGAGCTCTGCTGAAGTATAATTGACACAATTGTATATATTTAAAGTGTTCAGTGCTATGATTTGATGTATGTCTATACTATGAAATGATTGCCATAATGAACACAATCTAATTTCTTACACAGTTAACTGTGTATGTGTGTATGTGTGTGTGTGAGAATACTTAGGGTTTACCCTCAGCAATTTTCAAGTATACAATAAATATCATGGTATTATTAACTATAGTTATCAAGCTGAACATTAAACCCCTAAAGCTGATTCATCTTATAACTGAACTGTCTTTGAACCACTGACCAACACCTACCTACTTTTTCCCTCCCTGTCCCCATCCCCTGGACTCAAGTATTGTATTTTTGTTTCTCTAAGTTCAAAAAACAATTTTTAAAGTTCACTTATGAGTGAGGTCATACAGTATTATATAATATTCATCTTCTGGCGATTCTCTTGATAATACTGAAACCTCAAAGCGTCTAGATTTTTTTCAGGAAAGGAAATAACGTCCCATGGGAATAATGAGGTTGGTACTCACCTGTGATCTTGATTTGTGTAGTGTGGGAGTCCTCATCCTGTGTACCTGTTGATCCTGTGCCCCTGACTCCCAGAAACCTTGTCCCAGTTTCTATCAGAGCTTAAGACCCCAGGCTGTGTCTGCCCTCTGAGGTGGGATTCGAGTAGAGTTACTGCCAAGAGAAATGAAAATGGTCATAAAGAAGGACAAATGATTGTGAACTCTGGCCTTACTGAGGCTATCAGATTGCTATCAGATTGCTAGCGAGACAAATATTATTATGCAAGGGTGTTTATGAAGCTCCCTGATGACTAGATGAATAAGACCATCATATTTTCTGCAAACCTGTCCTCTGAGGACCATACACTCCTGCTGGCTGGTGTCAGGACATGGTTGTTTGAATGTTTTAGATACTAATTCTTGTCCCTCCTGTTGTGCTTGGTAACTAGGATGCTGTCAGGAAAATACAGCAGAGCTTCTATGAGCTTAAAAAGAGCATTTCAAAATATTGCATTAGCCTTTTGTACCTTCAGTCTGTTTTTCTTAGAACAAATGTAATCTTAGTTGCTACAAATTCTGTTTAAAATAACTATTCTGGTGAGTCACCTAAACGGCGGCAGTTACGCTGCAGATATTGTATTATTTTAGTCATGTCAAGCTTGAAATGTTAGCCAAAGTCTAGTAACCACTCGCTGGGGCCATATGTATCCTTTCATATGTTTTGAGGAAGATCTTAAAATGTCCAGAGAAAGAGGGAGAGATAATCCTCAGATGAATCGTCAGTGGTAAGTATCTCAAAATGGGCTAGAAGGATGTCAGAAGCAAAAGCAATGGCTCTCCACTCTTGGATTCTCCTCACGGACCAAGACACGTGAGGGTTCTCCCCTGCCCTGACAAATGGTCAGAAATGTCTTGGGGAAATGTCCAAGAGGCCATGCAGAGGGGTCAGAGGACCTTGCAATTGCTCTCAGGAAGAAACGAAAGCTTTAAACATGTCATGACTTTAAAGGTCATTATCTATTTCACACTTACATCAGACTCTAAATATTGTCAGAAAGTGGACAAGTTTGCCAGGATCATGAATAATAAAATTGCTCAAAATAGACCACAGAATGCTTTAAGGCCAGTGCAGGCTGGGGTAGCCTGCAGTGCTCAGACCTGATACAGCCTTGTGAAAGGCCTGGGCAGGAATGAGAAACAGCAATTGCTTAAAGGAAACCGATACTCACTGACCCTCAAAAATTGCAAAAGCCTTTCAAGTCATATGAGTGCTTGTAACTCTGTGGGGCAAGAAGGGGAGACTTGAACTCTTTCAGTGGAGATCTTGTCAGTGATCAGCAGTATAATGGCCGCTGAATGCTTTGCCATTCTCCCACCCCAGGGTGCAGCGTGGTGCTCAGTTAGCCCTAAGCATAGCTATCAGTTTTACTCTGCTACTGGTTCCACCCTCTGTTGGCCAAAGCCAGGTTTCCTCTTTCCCGGCAGCCTATGGGTGAAAGTCCAGAACAGTTCTGAGCAAGCAAGTCAAACAAAGGCAGTTCCCAGCAGTGCATGGGACTGTGCTCCAGATGTCTATTTGCAAATCTGTCCTTTGGAACTTGGAAGATATTTCTCAGGAGGAGCAAAGTTAGCCCAGGCTAGTCTTCAATATTGACTTAACCCAGAATGGATTGGGAAAGTAGTACCCTAGAAGTTGTCATCATGGGCAAGCCTCCTTAGCTGACAGACAATGTTAGGTTAACTATCATTCCTGTTAATGTGGAAATTCAAAGCTGCCTCCACTTTGTTTTTTTTTGTTGTTGTTTTTTTTTTTTGAGACTAGATCTCACTATTTTTGCCCACGGAACTGCAGGCTCTCATTGACTGGGGTACCACAGACTCAAGCAATCCCCAGCCTCAGCTTCCCAGGTAGCTGGGATTACAGGCACGCGCCACCATGCCCAACTATTTTTCTGGAACTAGGTCTCACTATGGGCCCCAGGCGGGACTCGAACCGCGATCCCTAGCCCCAGCCGCTTCATAGGCTGAAGCTTACAGGCACGAGCTACCGTGCCCAGCCTGCCTCCACTTTGTGAGACTGAATTAAACCAATGGCACCTGTGAGCCAACAAAATCAATGAGATCATCCCTGTCACATGAAATTCCTACTTCTGCTTTTCACCTGCTTGCTTTAAACTGAGCATGAAGGGATGACTGTTCCAATATTTCTTCAGTTTGATTCTTCAGGTATCCTGGTGTTGGTGTTGGTGAATATTCGCTTTCCCACTTACCCAGTAACATAGCATCTCTGAGTTGTGGTTTCTCCTCAGCAACATTGGGGTAATGTGTACCTCAGAGAGACTCCCCAACTCATATTCTTCTTTTGTAACTACTACAATTTTTTTTAGGAGATGCTCATCTCTCTTTAACACAGGACTTCGTTCTTGAAGGCACGTGCTTAATGCAACTCCATTTCTAGGCTACAACCATGGCCTCCATGCCTGACCTAATCCAGACAATGAGCTTGAACTTTACAGGTTACTCCCAGGGAAAAAGTTCCCCCTCTCCTGCTGGATAAGAATAGGAGGTGCAACAAAATGGTCTAGCTCTCAAAACTGGCGAATGACTGAAAAAGCTGTAGTACATGTACACAAAGGAATATTATTCATCAAGCAAAGAAGACAAGCTTATGTTATTCATAGCAACATGAATGGAACTAGAAGGAATCATGTTAGTGGAACTAAGCCAGAAAGAAAAAGAGGAATACAGGATGATCTCCCTTATATGAGGGATACAGGGAAAACAAACAAATGGACAAGAAAAATTAAAAACTGCCAACAGAACTGAATCATGGAGCAAGAACGGGGAAGGAGAGTAAAATCAGGGAAGGAGGAGGAGGGCTCAAGAGATTAAGATGGTTCACAGGTGATAAGGTGATGGATGGACAATGGGATGGACAATGATGAAATATATATATATATGTGCAATCAATTAAAAAATAAAATAAAATAAAGGTCCTTACTTGGGATAAAGGTTAATCATTTCCCTTCCTTTTCCTCCTCTCTTGCTTACACATTTCCCTTTTTTAATCCATATCCAATCCCATGCACATTTTTTCTTTTGGGGAAGAAAGAAAGTCAAAATTGTGATCAGTCTCATAAGGGAGGGAAAGTATTTACTGAGGGGGGAAAAGAATTTCTGCTAACTCTGATAACTTTTTTATTCTTAAGTGTAGTAGTGATCTCAGATTTCTGGCTGAATGGTAGATTTAGATTTCTATAAGAGGCTAGTAAGGCTGTGTCTTGAAGTCTTTGCAATACAAATATGAACCTAGGTAGCGCAGCCTGACAAGAACAAAGGGTAGTGCTGTGACTGTGGCAGGAGGGAGGAGTCATTTGGAATGATGTAGTGACTGTAAGTTGGATTCTGGTCATTTTATCACCCCCAGATTGAAGCCTGAGTCCCTAGGGAGAGGCAACTGCAATAAAAGTATAAATTAACAGAAAATTGGCGTTATCCAGACTTCTGTGTGAAGCTGGTTCCATGTGACATTACTGCTTTGCAATCTTGCTACGTAAGAAATGTATGACATATTGCTTTCTGAGAGTATGCTAGAACACAGGAAGAAGGAGAGTAAGAGAACATTTCTTCACAAAGCTGACTTAAGAGTGCCATTTTCTGACAGTGAAATGGATGCTTAGAAGTGAAAATA
>PVHY01022383.1:0-22460 GCA_004024945.1 Uropsilus gracilis
GAAGGAAGGAACGAAGGAAGGAACGAAGGAAGGAACGAAGAGAACTTTTATTGTTCAACTGCAAATAGCTTGTGTTTTTAGATGGTAAACTCCTCCCCATCACAAAATATGGGTCATATTTACTATACTCAAACATTCTTTATGAGTTAGAGAATGTTCTACAAACACTGAGACTGAATTTCACATTTGGTGAACTAGTGCAGAATGAAGGCAAACTATGTAGAAAACACTAGTCAAACTGATTTAGTGAAGGCAGGAACCCAAGCCTAACTTAAATGTGAGAAATCAACTTAAATGAGATTACAGAGAGACTGAGGATAGCTCTTGACTTTACAGGACTTGGAATGGAGCTTCCAGATGAGCTTTGCTAGACTCTGAGGGCCCCATATGGTGTCTGGGTCTCACTCATGGATGTCTCACCACGTGTAAAACTTTATTCATATTTTCTAGATTGGACACTCAAAGTACAATATATAATCAATATATAAAATGCACATATGTGACAAGTGTGTATAGTGACTATAGGAAAAATATAGAAATCGATTACCTCCAAGAAAGCATGACATTAAAACCCTCCTACTCCAATAAAAATGTATGTTGTCTTTTTAAAGACTTGGGGGGGAAGGTTTTTTTCTACAATTGATATTCCATTGTATTTAGTTAGTGCAAGTCAATTCCATTGACCCCCATAATAATAAGAACCACACTTCCCAAACACCAAGACCCTCGTCTATATTTGCCTACCTGCTGTCTCTCTGATATTTGTAATGGGAAACAGTGTTGGAAGTTGATGGGCAAGTTGAGAGAGCATCATCTCACATATATGGTTGCATTTCCTCAGTCCTGGCTCAGATCAACATATTGCTCCCTGTGTGAAGGCTGCCTACACAAGTTGCTGGCACTGTTTCTTCCTATGCTGCTTCTCATGATGATTACCTCTCTCACCTACACTCTTCCCAGACTATGAGCCATTGTCACTGCTTGTACTGAGGTTCCTCTAGTTCATCTTGTAGTCTCTAGTGCTTACCTCTCCAGAGAAGGAAACTCACACTCTTCCTGCCTTTGCCCTTTAGAAGAGATACTACTAGATTTAAGCTTCAGTTTGACTATCGTGTTGACTATCATGCACCAATCTGATTTGAAATCTACTTTTACAAATCTAATGTTTTGCATAGACCTTTCTTCCAAAGGGTATAAACAACTTTTCTTCCCAAAGCACCAGGATGGTGGAAATGAAGGCTGTCCATTTATTTCCACATATGAGCAATTCATTCATAACCAATGCACTTGCCAAACATTTTTTACAAGAAACACAAACTGGTCTCCATGCCAGCTTCATCTCACTTTTTTATCCTTATTTTCCTTGGATCTTTTCTTCCAACTGTTTATTTTCAGTTTATGTTTGCTAGCTGTCTTAAATATAAGTGTTCTCTAGTTATTTTTCAATCAAGATGGTATAAAATTAAATAAACACATACCTGCAGGCTTATGCTCGGGCCAAATTAGGCCAGAATTTTCACGGAATCACTGGAGAACAGGACATCATCTTCACCCCAGTTTTAGCAAGCGTTCATCAGATGGTTCTGACTAACATGCTCCCCCCTTTGTTTTCATTTACTTTGGCATAAAGTGGTATCACAGCAGTTAACCTATCTCCAGGGTGTGTTCAGGTTTAATGAATAAATGTGTATAATGCCTTCAGAGTGCCTCACGTGAGACGTGTTGTAACTGCTCATTATTAGTGCAGCTATTACAGCACCTCGGGACCCTCAGCCTTTAAGCTGGCTGGAGACAGGAGGTCTCAGAAATAATAACAGTTCTTCTCCCAGTGTGCCTTTCTTGCCCAAACCTCAGAGAACTTAAAAGCATTGCCTTCCTAATGTAAAGCTCAGCACGAGATGGATGAGAATGACTACTGGGTATTTCCTGTTTCCAGGTGGGAGACATTAAGGCAACACTTTGTATTTACTCACAGCTCACCTATAACATGAGCCCTTGCCAACATTCTTCATGCAGCAGACAAAGCAGACTTCACCATTCCTCCACTGCAGCGGGTACTGGGTAAACTGCTGGCAAGTGGAGTTCCAGTCTGGTATTCCTTAATTGTCTCAAATAGCGATGAGAGAATCAAGCCACATTTGCATATTAAGAAGCCTAATGTTGGTGATGTGTTCTCATTTAGCCATGGATTAGCTGAGGAGGTTAACTAAAGAAAGCATCCAATTTCATTCCCTTTACTCCAAGCTGAACTCAACTGAATGAATGAAAAGCTTCTATTTATAGTTCTATAGGTTATTGAATAAACTTTTTGTGGTTGACACATTGGTATTTAATAGACACCATTGAGTAGTCGAAATATTTCAAGTTATAAGAGACTTTTAATAGATAAGAAATCATTGGCTGGGAATCAGAATGCATTTGCCTCTAACCACATCATTTGAAGGATGGGGAAGAGAAAGCTTTGGTTATATGATGATAGCATCAGCATGCTTAGCAGTAATTCAACTACACTTCATGAAACTGTTCTAACAATCAGAAAGCCCTTTGCACAATTGGTCTGAATTGGGAAGCAGTATGACATAACATCCAGTATAACTTGCTTTATTCTTGATACCCGGTATGATATCAACTTGATGAGCCAAACTCTCTTATGATAATGCTCTTTGAGCTGTTCAATAATGAAGTCTCTGGGAATTAGGCTCCAAATGGAGCTGGTTACACTGACGTCCTAAAGGATACGATTACTAATTCTCTTGTTCTCTGTCGCGTTGAAACTTTTTACATCAAATTTCCTCCAACTTTTTATGTGATTTTTTAAAATAAACTCCATAATTCCACTGCAGAAAATCAGCATTACCTACTGAGATAATGCAATTTTAGTGAGTAGTCTGTTCATAGAAATCTGTATTGGAAATAGAAAGAGTACCTAGACTCTATCACTTGGTTAAACCTTAGCTGACGTCATTCTTTGGCATCTGTCTTTCTCTCAGATTTTTTTAACCTGTGAGTAATGGAAGTATTGTTACCAGCTACAAATCATTCAAATGTGAGGAAGATAATTGCTTATAACACTGACTTCTCCATCTGTGCCTCAGCCAGCTCCACACAAATCTAGACCTTCAGGACTTCAAGAGTTAATGGGAAGAACGTCAAAACAATCTCTATGTCAGCTATTTAACTTAGTCTCAGGTGACTTGCAGTGACTGATTCCTTGTCCTTTAACGTAGAAAGAGAAATAGACAGCAATTTGCCTGGGCAGGTTTATAATGATGAATGTAATGGAAATGTTCCTTCCAGACACCTGTAGCAACTAGCTTAGCTTTGAAACATGAGACTTAATGTCCCTATTTCAGCATGCAAGTTCATAGAAATTGTTATTGATCATTAAATCATCCCATCTTTTAAACTTACATCTATACTCTTTGATTAAAGCACTTTCAACTACCATAAAATTCAGATTGACTTCCCCTTGGTATGGAATTTTCTTTTCTCTTGGTTTTTAAAAGTATCTGCCATTAATTTCCTTGAGCAATTCTTAAGTCCCTTGTCAATGGATAGTTTAAGTGGGATGGATAGGTAAGTTCATTTGACTCCCATCTTACCAGGAAAATACTGAGTTTTGCTGCTCCAACTCTCTGAAGAAGAGTGCATCCTCCTCCCTATGAGGACCTATAAAATGCTGCTGTGCTTGAGGTTGATCACATCACTCATTCCTGTGCTGACATAACTCAATCAGCTCTTCCTAGGCTCTTATTAATGTACTCTCTTCTCCCAAGTCAAAGAATAAGTTCACCTGACTGGGTCACCAATGATTTGCATGTAGCCAAAAGGGAATCACCATTATTTGCTGGCTGCCCATGTTAGTATTTCTGTTGCAAGTCAGTTAAAACCCAGACTCACAGCTTTCTTTCACTACAAAGAAAGATTTTGAGGCTGGAGCATTACAGAATAGATTTTTAATTTTCCTAAGTGTTAAACCATATTTACCAATAGCAAAATTAACACTTTAGATTATTTTTAAGATCAGTATTTTTAATGACAATTAGAAAAATCTCCTAATAATCTGTATGGAAATTTCTTTGCCCACATCCTTAGAATTCATTTTTAACATCAATTATTGAGATAAATGTGTAATTTTTTCACTGTACTGTATTAGATTTGGCCTTAGGAAATCTTTTGGAACATCGCTCTTTGAAAATTCACTTGGTGTCCCCAATCAATCACAATTCCAGAGTGCTTTATTACCAAAAAGACTAAGAAAGAATAACCTAGCATCACTCTTCATGTTAGCATGTGTCATTGCTGACAGCAGTTGCTACCTATGTTATGGGTTTGATTGAAAAGACAGCTTTGGTAACAACATTTTTGCCCATGTTATGGACATGGAAAAATGACCTTGGATTTGTGGCTTTAGACCTTATTTGATGAACCTTGGATTGCTCTCAGTGAAAAAGGAGGAGTTTTTAGTAATAATCAATGTGGTTTTAAGCCCCAGTGTTTTTTTTATTTACCCTGGAGATCAATAGCTCTATAGGAGCACTCCTTTCAATCAACAACACTATGGAGAAACTCTGTTCATCATCTTAACCACATCCATTTCTCAGCCCAATGATTAAATAACTTCAGCATGTATGAATTTATTTGGGGTGTCCTTAAAGTAGGCTAATTCTGTTCCAGTTGAATGTCCTTGATTATATGGTACTCAGACAGAAGGAGATTATACAACACTAGAAACTATTCAAATGTCTTTGTGTTAATTAAATTGCCAGAAATTTTATCATGAGGCTGTAATGATTCTAAAGTCCTGGCAGGATATAGCTTCTCTAAAAGAAGCAACTTGTACTGAAAAGGCAGCTTCCCTTTGCTGACTTAGCAGGGCAGCAATCAACTTGCCTGCAAAAGACTCCTGGGAGCTGAGCAGAACCGCCCTTTATATTAAATGCATGTAACAGAAGAAGTTTTGCAGGGAGATTTTTTGAAATGTGTGCAGTATGTCAAACCTTGAATTTGCTCAAATGAGGGCAAGATTCATACCTTTTTATTTCAGTTCAACATTACTACCTTTGGAATTTGGAAATGTGACTTATTTCTTCATCTTCATAGCCTGCTGAAACTCCATTCTCCAAAAGCATTTTACATATGATTTCTTGAGTCTTATCACAGTACTTTCTCACACAACTTAACAAAACGAAGCAAAACCCCAGTTTAAAATAATGGGGAGAAGAACTAAAATGACACTTCTCCAAAGGGGAAGTACAAATGGCCAACAGACACATGAAAAAATGCTCAATGGCACTAGCAATCAGGGAAATGCAGATATATATATATATATATAGATATAGATATATAATATGCACATACATATATATAAATTAATTTAAAAATAAAAAAAGGAAATGCCCCATACTCTGAAAAACCATCTTGGGGAGCATTTCCCCAACATTCTGATTTTGAATGTGGGATACATGGGATAGTGAATAATGTGAAATTGTTGGTGCATTGATAGCAGCCATTGAAAACTCCCACATGGTCTGAACAGAGCTGGATGGATGAAATGTGTCTCCCTGGAGGTTTTATTTTAAGGCAATTGTCTCTTCCAATAAATTATCCAAAATAGGAAATGGATTTTTTTGGATATCATAAACAGCCTTCTTACTTAAGAAGGGGAAACTTTTAACACTTGAAATGTGAGGCCAGGTAAAACTTTCACATTTCTTTTGGCATCTGACACTACCCAGTTTACTGAAAAATTTGCCAGGATTTGAGGAACCTTTCTATGAACCTAGGGAAATTTCACGCTAGGGCTGAAACCGGAAACAAGCACATTTCACTAGGTGTCAGATTTCATTCTGACCAGCTCACCAGGTTCTCCCTCTAGGTTGTATTAATTATTTCCTGTCTCAAGATGAGGGAGAAAGATTAACTGGCTTCACACTACCACTAAAATATTGCCAAGGAAAAAGAAGCTTCACCAAACATTAGCGAGAAAAACATGACATCACAGTATCATATCATTTTTATCTAGACTCATTATTTAACCAGTGGCTTTGTTATAACACTGATTTTGCTCTATGAAAATGAAAGCACACATGGGGATCAACATTATGACTAACAATGATAATGACAACAAGATGCACAGTGATAGTTTCAGAAGGGTAGAAGGAAGGAGTAGAGAAACTCAAAAGGTGTTCTTGAATTAATAAATCCATCAGTGTTTTCACTGACTCAGTAGAACCCTGGATATAAAAGAGGGAATTCAAAGGCAAATAAGCAGTTTATAAAATGCTGCAAACCTAATACATCTGGTCAAGTGTTTTTGTGTAATTAACTTTCTTTTTAAATGGAGTTTTCTCAACGATGTAAAATATATGTATGTGCAATAAATTTTAAAAAATAAAATTAATAAAATACAGTTTTCATGTGCCTAATAGTGTCTCTTCCTTTAATGGTTGTGTAAATCAGGGTTTCTCAAATTCAGCAATACTGACATTTGAGAATGGGTAATTCCTTGCTGTGGCAACTCTGTCCTGTGCATATTTAGCAACATCCATGTTCTCCATCCTCTAGATCCCCACCTCCAAGTGATAATGATCAATACACTGCCAAATATCCCATATGGGGCAAAATCAACCCCAATTGAAAAGCATTAATTTAAATCTTATACATCCTATGTCTTAAATGCCTCCAGATTTTGCAATTTACTCACCAGTTTGTTTCTTTTCTTGAGTTCAGAGTACTTTATGAATATCAAGACTGCAATCATTAAGCAGTTTCAAGGAACATCTCGAAACCATCATAGAATCTATGAGTTGGAAGAGACCTTAGAAAAAAGAATATATAACAGTAGAAGAAGTGAAAACAACAGGATAAATTCTCAGTGTCTAAAAAGAAAGACAAATGTCTTTAAAAATTTTTTTGTGAAGAGTCAACATTGTGAAAATGCTGGCTTTCTTATGTCACAAAATATTTGAGGGCTTTTTTTTTTGTCTAATATAGTGATCATTAGTCACAAATGATTATTTCAGTTTAAAATAAGCACAATCAAATATATTCGAATTTTAATTTCTTAGGTCACAAGTGTTCAAAGCCAAGGGTGGTTTGTGGCTATCATATTGGAAAGTATAGGTACACAAGATTTGTATCATGGAAAAAAGTTCTACCGGACAGTGCTGTCTAGAGAGTAGAAGCTTCAACTGAATATAAATAAAATAATTTTGTAACAGTCATCTCAAAAACATGAACAAGATTTAAACAGATAAAAATTTTTTTCTTAGTAGATTGCTAGACTTAGTGAACAGAATCTTCAAATGTTCATTAGTTGTTGGTAATTTGTAATTTTTGTCCAATGAAATATTTATAATTTTTACATACAGCTCCATTTAACCCAGAGAGCTACTCACATTTTAAAATAGAACTATATTAGATATTATATAACTTCTACTTCAAAATGATAGTCATAAAATGAAGACTTCAATTTTCTGCTATACAGTGTATTCACACCTATCTGCCTTCAAATTTTTTGAAAAAAGAGTTGTATTATATCAATATTCTCAAATGAAATTTGAGCCACTTACAAAATATAAATCCTGGTCACATGTCATTTTAGTGCATACATTATCCAAAGTCATGACTTAGTCCTAGGTTGTAAGTAATGAAGGACAAGGGTGTAGGCTACGCAGAGCATGGGGGATAATCAAAGTGTGGATTAAATGCCATACCTCAGCATCAGAAGAGACTGCTCTGATAAGTAGCAAAACAAGTTCCCATTAAAGAAAAAAGGACTTTAGGAACCTTAAAAACAAAAGATAATTGAAGATAGTTTATGCTCAAAAAGACAACAGAAACTTACATATTGCTCATGATACTTTTTTCTGAAGTAAAATTTCTACTCAACAATATACACACATAATTTATAATATAGATTCACTGAGTTTCAAAGCACCAGTTAGTACTCACTGAGAATTTTATTTTATATGATCATTATTTTGCCTTATACTATTAGTAAGACAAAAAGAGGACACAATCCCAGCTCTCAAAGAAGCTTAATTGTCTAGATGAACTAAAGCAACACACGAATACAATAAGAGAATGGTTGCAGGTAATACCAAACACGAAGATAATTAGTGTTAACTCAGTCAAGAGATTGCTGTTGCACTAGTGACAGTTGAGGGCTCAAGGAGGCCATTAGAAATGCAGGATTTAGATGGATAAATGAAGAAGCAAGAAGCAAATTCTGAATAGCAAGCAACATCCTAATGTAGGCTATATATATATATATATATATATATGCCTATTTGGATTGAAAGTATGATAGGGAAATAATGGTTGAAATAATTGTATAGGCTCCAGTTGTGAGTAGCCATGAAAGAAGGGCAAGGGATCTGATCTGATGTCTTGGGAAACAGAAAGTCCTATGTCTTAACACCCTTTACACATTAGCAGACACAATAAAACAGTGATTTAAGGAAGTGCACTAGGCACAGACTGTAGAGTTAATGGGCATAGTGTGGGGGGGTGAGGGTGTGTATGTGTGTGTGTGTGTGTGTGTGTGTGTGTGTGTG
Source organism: Uropsilus gracilis (assembly GCA_004024945.1). Taxonomy (NCBI): domain Eukaryota; kingdom Metazoa; phylum Chordata; class Mammalia; order Eulipotyphla; family Talpidae; genus Uropsilus; species Uropsilus gracilis. Next base: position 8,562 of record PVHY01022383.1, read on the forward strand.
TGTGTGTGTGTGTTGGGGTGGGCAGGGCAGTAGGAGTTAATTACTCTACCTGCCTAGTCTGAAGGCTACTACAAGGAAGAGTGCTGGGTTGTGGTGAGGAAGACAGCAAAACCTGAGGCAGAGCATTCTAGCAATGAAGAAAAGTAAAAGTAAACATTATTATGAATTATAGTTAAGAGCTTAACATCTCTACTAGATCAACTCATATATAAAATTCCCAAGAAAGAAACTGGTCCACTGATATCTTCCTAGAGAATCTTTCAGGTGCACGGTGTTCTGATCCTCAGCAAAAGTGAATTACAAAGGAATTAGATTATTTCTTTTCTTGATCTTTATTCTCTCCCTCCTTTCCAAGCTGCTATTCTGAGAGAGCAGATCACATACTTTTTCTGTGCCTCAGTTTCAGTATCCATAAAATAGAAATTGGTTTGTTATCCACCTCACAGCAATGCTGCAAGGCTTGTGAAATATTGGACTCCAGAAAATATTGAGCATTTTTGGAAAAAAATATAAAAACAACCCCTGTGATAAATAGGAGACAGAAACCCCCTACCATTAGATAGAGACTTTCAACTATGAGAAGATGTGCATTTCTTATGCTGCAGTTATGAGACTCCATCATGGACAAATACATTCACACACAAACTCTGAACAGTATAGAATATTAAAGTACACAAATCTAAAGTTCCAGGATCTCCACATTGAGTTATGAATGTGAAAGCTTTTTTAAAAAAATTCTTCAAGCTAAGTGATTTTCTTACGCATTTAATACTTTAGAAAGGAATGCATGAAATGACTGTTGAGACAAATGAAGGATATTCATGAGCACTTGTTAGGAGGTGAAAGAAGTAAATCATTCCCTTATAAACAACACCACTGAAAATCAATTACCATCGCCTACTCATCAAGCAGGTCACTCCCAATCAAAGAAAGAACTACTGTGTGAGGCTAAAAGTCATCAGGGAATATCTCGTGCATGGTTGAATTAAACCAAGGTCAAAATAGGCAAAACAAACCCTGGAGAACAGCTATTTCAACCCCTTTGTTTTGAGTGAAGAGTCTGATGCTCGAATGACGAAAAGACCAGTCTCAGGTTATGTGGCTAATTGGTTAGTAATGGGACTGGGTTAGGACATTTAGTTCAGGGACATACTGTTCACATCCTGTGGATCAGAATTGGTCTTGGTGCTATAAAAAGAGCAATCATGGATATATTGTACCTGGAATAAAACATTATTTCTCTCTTAGAGATTCCAATCTTGTCAGAATTCTGACCAAAACTAAACTGTGACAGTAAAGGATTGGAAAAATGTAGGTAAGATAAAGACTTGAAACTTTCAAATTTTGAGTGACTCTGGGTTATAGCTGTTACTGGCCTACATTGCAAACATCTAGTCTAAAAGACCAACAGGAAAGAAAGGGAGGGGTTGCACTATAAGTTGTACTAAAGATAAAATATATGCCAGAGTAAATAAAAAAGTAAGGGTAAATTTCCCATTTTAGATGCATTAGAAGATATGATAGATTGATATTGAGAAAGTAGAAGTTTAACAAAAAAATAAGATTAAGGAAATAATCAAAAACTAACAACATTGGAGACAGAAAAAAATATCAAGAAAAAAATATCAAGAAGGAGAAAAACCAAATCTAGTGACCCACGTATCAGGCAATCACCAAATAAGGTGAATCAGGATTGTCTAAATAAATGCTCTGCTAGTTTCAAAGAACATTAAATTTAGGATACTCTTGAAATGAGAAGAGAGGCAGCCAGGAGTTATTGCTGACTCTCAGAGAAGGAATGTAGATTTGTTGATGTGTCAATTTGACATAGTATTGTATAGACACAATAAAATGCAATATTTGATGAAGAACTGACTTATACTTTCTTAGTTCATTAACTCTTCCAATTTTGCTTATGTATGTGAATGAAATAATAAGAGGGACAAATAATAAGACAAAAGAATACCAGGAGAAACAGAATCTATATTTAATGATACTGAATTAATGGGGAAACAAAGACTTGGAGATATGTAGTGTATGCATGTGTTTTTGTTTTTTTGTTTTACAAACTGAGTCTCATGATTTAGTAAAAGAAAATATTTAAAATGATATTGAATGCTTGTATTTTCAGAAAATATGATAATATTCATTGAAGTCACTAGTGTGCTTATCAAAATACAGAGAAAAATTAAAAGTATTGTTGAAGAATTTGAATAAAATTAAAAATTTTTAATCCATGAATTTCTTCCTCTTTGAAGAAAAGATAAGTGTACATCTTCATCATATTTAATGCAAATACAAAAGCAATTGGTGACATACAAAGCATTAAACAAATGCAAATTGATATGACTATTTGAAGACTTGATGACCTTAACTAAAAGTTACTAATCTGAAATTTGAAAAAGGGAGATACTCAGCTAAATTGATAATGTTGGGATTTATAAAAAAGTGGCAAGCTTATATATAAACAGCATCAATTCAAGAGAAAAAACAGCAGGGAATACCAGAGTAATGTTAACTGTCTCCGATGATTATATTCTAATGTATAGAAAATGCTATGGCAAGACAAGCTTGAAGTCTTTACAAAAGAATACACAAACCTAGTGGCTAATGAGATTTAGGGTAGGGCAATGAACATCACCTTCACCCAAAGCATATCCATTAGAAGTGCTTAGATTACAATACAGTAAAATAAGATTTATACTGTGATATAAATTCCATGAACAACCAGAGTAAACTAAAGAAGAGTCTATTAAGAAAAGAATTAAAAATGAGAAAGAATAACAGAATGGGAAAACACTATTGATGGAGGATTATGACTTGTCCTTGTTAGCCTTAATAATCCCAGTTTATGTCTAGTTTCCAACTGTAATTTCCAATAACACATCTTCCACTTTCAAAAGTGTCAAGTTTATAAAAAGCCTGCGGTGCTCTTAGTGGAAGGTAAATATAAACTGTAAATTTGTATTACATTATAATTGCATAGTATGTCAATTAAACTCTAAGAGAGATTCACTGCACTTGATATATAATACTGCACATATATAATACTAGGTTTAAGCATGATTCCTAAAATTGAAAAATATTAACAAACTAGAGTAACTTGAGCTAGTAAACAGCTGCAAAGTATAACTTATGAGAATACATCTAAATAAAATAAGAGAATACTTAACTCTAACATGATATCGTTTTCATCTTTTAATAGGTGTTTCATGAAATAATGACTCAGCTCATCCTTGGCATTGTAACAGGAAGATGTAGGAATGATAGTTAGAACTTATAGAAAAGGCAGAATTTAATGGAAAATATGCAAGTTCTAATAGTTACAGCTATTATTAAAAGGAATAAACTGCTTTTATAACAAATGAGTATATTGTCCCTATTTGAGTTTTGTCAGAGGCTGGGTATCTGCCAGTCATGGATGATATAGAAGAAAATCTAGACTCCCTAGGAATGTACACACTAGTAATTTTAAGACTATTTTGTCCATTGCTAAAGTCTTCAACAAATGAATAGTATGTCTCTTCTCTGAGCTATCTGTGTCTCAGTAAAGGCATCTGGCCAATATTCACTTAGAGCTATATATTCATAAATAATATTTATTGTTCATTAATACATGAGTAAATAATATTTATTAAGGATCAACTTCATCCCAAAGCTTTTCCACATTTAATCTTAACAATAATCCCATGAGAAATTCACTGTTATCCCTTCCTAAGAAAGAAAATGAGAGAAAGCTTTTAATATGCCCAAAGTTACTTAGTTAAGTACTTACAGCACTGTGATTCTAATAAATACCCTGTAAAACAAATCTATTCAAGCTGATTTTTATTTTGTACTACTAATACCCCAGCAGTGCACCCTCCTGGGAGCAGCACTGAAATGTTGTGTTTCTCTCTCTTTCTTTCTCTCTCTTTTCTGTAGTCAGTACAGCACAGCTTTCTGCTGCAGAAAATTAAATACCACATAATACCGGAGGAATGTGCCATAGAGTGTTTTTCTTCTGTGTATGTGACTTCTTTGGTGATGCACCTCTCTTCTTGCTCATACAGCTAAGATTAAACCAGTGGAAAATGTTTGCCTCAAAGTACGTGCTCTCTTAATGAAACGCAACTATGCTTAAAGGTCAATAGATTAACAAGGGAATACAAGTAAATTATGTTCCCTAGTCTACCCACCATCCCTATGGTAGACAGAAAGATGGTGCCAGCACTAGCATTTGTAGAAGAGGAAAATAGTTTTGGAGGGGGGTGGTAACACAAATAGTACAGGGATACCAGGTAAATGAAACTGAAGAGATAGATGAAACAAGAGAGGTATTTGAAAGTCATATTCAAACTAGCAGCAATCTAGAGGTCAGCTATGATGGAGCTATGATAGATTAAGATCACATTTGTCCTAGAAATTCTGCAAAAAAAAAAAATAGTATTAAGCATTTTAACATGTGCAGCATCTTATGCTTTATAGGATATATTCACCTGTATTACTCATTGGATTGTAATAAGACATGTGGACACTAATATAATAATGCTCATTTTCCCAAAGAGGATGTTGAGCTTGAGAGATGTGCATGACTCACTAAAACCCCAGAGGTGCAGCAGTGCAGTAACACTGCTTTGCCTCTGTATTTCTTTCATTCCACACACATTATTTACCACTTTGAAGAGTATTTTGTCTGCTTGAGATAAAATTGCATGTAAAAATAGTTTTGACTCTTTGAAGAAATTTTATACCAAAGATGCTCATAAAAGGATGTCGTTGCCATTTTTCCCCCTAAATGATGTTTATTGAGTTAAGTTGGCTTACCTCATTGGCCATTTTTATGCCAGACATATTTGCTTTTGAGTTGCTGCTTCTTTTGCCTCTGCATTTGTGATTATATGGAATGAATAAATCTATGTGTGTGTACAGAGTATAAGCTCAGGGATTAAAAAAATTAAAACGTATGAGAATTACCTTCTGGCTGCTCTTGAGAAACTCATCCCACAGCCTCTCTCTCTCTCTTGAGATTACCAGGCCAATCTTCTCTGAATTTCATTTTCACTTCTGAACCAGATCATCTAAAGCATCACACACCAAGGGTTGGTGAAAGTCATGGCTTCTTGTCAAGGTCAGATTTAGTGAGTGAGAAAAACTGAACTGCTTTTGCAATAAAAAATAACTGGTTGGCCAGCACTATGATTCACTGAGTAAGTCATGTTTTTTCAAGATTTTCTTTTATCCCTAAAACATCTTGTAAATACCAGCATCAATAGGAATATAAACAGGATGAAGTTGATAGTAATTTCTCACTTTTCCTTTGCAAAAAAAAAAAAAGTCACAGTTCTGCAAATTGACTAAGAGATACCATATAAAGTTGGGAGAGTTCAAGTTCCTTTCACAATGTGATGGAGTTAGATTAGAAGAATTCACTTGGCATATTGTGATTTTCCTGCATTTACTCTGTCACATGCAGCATTTTCTCATGATATTAACATAGAAACAGTCTTCTCTTTTCACATTCTCACATCTCAGACGCAGCAGTGCATGACATGTCAACCTACACTGTTAGTATTGGAACACTGGGGCATTAATTTGCTTCATAAGAGTTTCCAGAGGACACTGAGGATAGAAATGAGAGATGTAGCTTTATCTTGGCATAATCCTGAAATGGTCTTTCTACGTACATGACTGTATTACAGGCAGACACAAATCCTTACCCATATTGAATTGATTCAGATCTTAGGGAGTATACCGCAAATAGCCCACCAAAATATACTCTCCCCTTTTCCTAAATTACTCTTTGAAATGCAGCTGCTTTCTGTTTCATAAGTCTCCCCTGCAGTTAGATATGTAAATATGAAAGATATTTCTTATAAATAAACTGTAAGGGGAGGCAATGTCTGCTATTTTCAGGTTTGGTTTTTACAAAACATGACTTTCCTGTACTTAGTGTCTTCTTCCCATTGGCTTGAACTTAGGACATGGTAAAACCTTGGGTTTGACTATGCAGGCATAGAATCAACCAGACAATGATAGATCCGGCCCTCTAGTCTAAACTGTTCACATTGTACTTCAAAGAAAATAGGCTTTTGCCTTCTTTAAGACAAGACATAGGGCTTATGGTCCTTCTTTTACAGAAGCAACATCTTCACTGCCCTAGTCAAAATGCAGGAGAACTTCATGAAGATTCATCTGCTGTCAACCACTATATAAAGTAAAATGTACCAGGTTACATGAAGTGAAATGAGGAATAGTAACATCTCATTATTACAAGGATTCTAACTACATTCTACCTTCAAAGCTGATATATACTGAGGTAGGCAGATTCTTTGCAGAATTCTTGCTGGTCCCTAGAAGGATGCTCATTTTGTAGAACAGACTTGGCATTTTGTGGTATCTTCCATTTCTGAGTGTGTAGTGGTGAACTTTCCTTACAGTATATGCTGAACTTTGCCAGATACTAGAAACAACACAGTGGATCAATTATCAATGGAGATATTAACTAAATTGATGGTGATGACATAGAACTTTTTTTTTTTTTGAGACTAGGTCTCAATATTTTTACCTATGGAACCGCAGGCTCATATTGCCCAGGGTACCACAGACTCAAGCAATCCCCAGCCTCAGCTTCCCAGGTAGCTGGGATTACAGGCATGTGCCACCACTCCCAGCTATATTTTTTTGGAACTAGGTCTTGTTACATACCCCAGCAGGACTCAAACTGCGATCCCTGGTCCCAATCATGGCTTCCTAGGCTGCCGCTTACAGGTAGGCACCACCATGCCCAGCCAGAACATTATTTTCTAGTGAGGTCTCCTTAAAATGAATATGTGTCAGGTATTTTTTAAGAGAAGCAGAAGAACGTCCTTGAGTTGGAAAAGTGGTGATGTGTTGTTAGTTAAGTCATACCTGACAATCACTTTTTGTGTCCTAAACTGCATCAGAAAAGTCAAGTAACACTATTCAGCCACCTACTAAATGTTGAGCACCATACCAGGGATACTTAAATGAATAAAACTAAAAAATTTACATACATTTTAATTTACCCATAACAGAAGAACATAGAAATCACTATTCCCCAATTTTTACATCAACATCTGTGTGTACACTCCATTTTCCAAGGGACTTACTACCCTTTAACATGTACTATAATTTGCCATATTTGCTTTGTTTCCACCTGCACTACAACCCGAAAAACCAGAACTCTTTGTTTTGTTCATTAAAAGAATTAAAGCAGGGCCTGACATTCAGGAGGTATTCAATAAATATTTATGCCCCAAGGAGTGACAGACACAAACCAGTGATGTCACATGACACACATCCAGGATTTATTGCAATAGAGAGGAATTACAAACAAAGGAAGTAGTAAGAGTGTGTTCATATGAATTCTCTGACTCTGCAACTTAGATTAGCAAAAGTGGCCTTTGCATCACATGACTAACATTCTAGAAGAGAGGGTTGCCCAATCTGGAATGCATCATGTAGCAATGGTTGAAGATAGAAAGCGGTACCTGTTGAACCTGTGGTATCTTCATTTTTAGTAAATGACATTCCAACCTGCTGAGCCAACTTTCAGTCAAGCAACCAAAAGTAAAAGCTAGAATTTTTCCATATTCATCTCTTGTCCCCAACATTGATGAATGTACAAATGCATAATAAATCCAGGGATGAATTTAGTCTCCATAATCTTCTACTACTTTTTATTCTGCTATAGAGTGAGAAGACAGAGAAGTCTTAGGAAATGTGAACTTATTAGGAATGTAATATTGTTGAAATTATATACTCCATCCATGGTAAATCAGGGTGTGTTCACCTTTACCATGGCTATTTTGTAACACACACACAAAAAAAATATATTTCATACCAGCATGTTGATTGTTTCACACTTAATACTTGTCAGCACCATTAGATGTTTATGGTGATGCTTCTTTTTATTTCATTTTATGGACTTTGTTGTGTAATAAAAGAAAAAGAAAAGGCTTCAGGGACTTTATTTGAAGATGTTGCAATATCAGACCACAGAGAAATTGTGATCTATGTAAAAATAAGATTAAAAAATTAAGTTAGTCTGATGTCCAATCAACAAGGGATGGAATACACATTGACAGCCAATGATTTTCTGTTGCATTTACATGATTTTAAATATATTGAGGTCACAATAGTCTTTTTTAAATAAAATATATTCATTTTATTAAAATAAAATTTTAATTTGATCTAAATTTGTGTAAGAAACACCTTTACACACCTTGGTAACTCTTTCATCTTATAAACTGAAACCTTACACCCCATAGTCATTAAATATAAATCTTCATTGACCTCTCTTTCTACCTTGGGCAGTCACCATGTTACTTTCTATTTGCATTTCTAACTACTCCAACTAGTTAATATTGATGAAATTATAATATTTGTCCTTTTAGAGCATCATGTCCTCTAGTTTCATCCATACTGTAGCATGTCAGAATGTCCTTGCTTTTTAGTTTGAATAATATTCCATTTCATGTACATATAGTTCTCATTCATTTATCCTCTAGTATCTACTTGAATTACTTCTACAGTTTAGCTGCTGTGAATATGGTTACACAAATCTGCTCAAGTCTGCTTTCAGTTATTTTGAACATACACCTAAAAGTGAGATTCTATCCTTGAGCTTTTTCCATGAGATAAATCTCTATTTGGTTAAGACTTATCATTCAACTTTAGATACAGTTAAGTCCAAGTTATATAGTTTCTATGATAGGTGGAGACTGGAAACACTAGAGATTCACATGTAAAGAAAGTTTTAAATATGTACCAAAGAGAGAAAGAAGTGTTTCCAATATACTAATACTAGAACACAGCTAACGTTAGAACAAGTCTTGCCAGGTTTACTTTCTTCTACCAAGTTCACCATATTTACATAGTCTACCTTTTAAGACATTATAAAATATGACCACCTCTAAGCCATTTTAACAATATATGTTTTTGCCTATCTTATCTCATCTCTCTGCTGTTATTACTTTTCCACAATTTCATGTGTAACATTTCCACAATGTGTAACATTTCCACAATTTCATGATAAAAAATTTTCATTTTCAGTTCCATGAGCAAAATTCCCACAGTTGTTGACATTAGTTTAACATTTAAATGAATTCACTGATCACCATGACTCCATTTATCTTGACTTCTAAACTCACATTTTGGTTGGCTGAAATCTGTCTTTTAGTAGTTTTTACAAGGATGTTTACACAAACAATATTCTTGATTTCTTGATGTCTGAAAATATTTTTCTTTGGTTTATATTATTGCACAGTGGTATAGCTGGACATAAAATATGATGATGTCCTTTTCCATTAAAACTAACAGTTGCTAGCACTGGATATGGTTTTGGAACATTTTGAATCCTACTTACTGTTTCTCTTCCTTCATTATCAGGCTCTGTTTTTTTCCTCTTTTGCTGGAGGCACACAAGAATATTTTGATATGGTCACATACAATATTTTTTCTCAGGGAAGACTATGGTTGATCAATTAGATCTGTTTTACCTATGTATTATGTTATATTCTCACTTGCTAGATGCAAGCTAAATTTCCTTTAGATGTATTGTTAGAAATTTTCCCAGAACTTTTTTATATTTTCCTCTAATTCTTTTTTCACTTTATTTATATACTTTTATTAAATGTCTGATATTCCTGGTTGTCCTTTAAGTGATGTCAATACATATACATGCTTTCAAAGTGTATCTGGATTTTTAGCTGGGGGTGGTGGCGTGCACCTGTAATCCCAAGCTACATGGGAGGCTGAAGCTAGGAATCACTTGAGTTCGCAGATTCAAGACTACCCCAGGCAATATAGCAAGACCTAGTCTCAAAAAAAAAAAAAAAAAAAAAAAAAAAAAAAAAAAAAAGTATATGAATTTTAAAGTTTCCTTTATTTTCCTTCCCATTTTTGTTTTGTTGGTGTGGTAATTGTTTATGATTTTTACATTGAGGTGTTGAATAACTAATACTTAATGTTATTCAAAAATGTTAACCTTTTAGTCTATACACCCTAATATCATAATACTAGTCCCACTCCTTACAAAATAATTTGAAAAGATTTTATAGCTTTCCAGATAGAAGGAAGGAAAAATAATTTTTTAATTTCCCTTTTACCCAAATGGTGGTATATTCTATACCTACTACCTGCATTAGACTTCCAAACCTTAAATATATCTTGGAGATCTTTTTATATTAATGTGTAAAGAATTACATATCTTTTATTCCTCTTCATTACAGACCTTTTTTATTTATTAATTTTTCCCTTTTCACAGTTGTGTACAACTTTTTTGTATTAGAATTTATTCGGGTTCCTGTAGACAGATACTATATTTGTTTTAATTATTTTGTTACTATAAATAATGACATGTGGAATAATTTTGTAGCTAAGTTTCTCACATATGTGCAGTGTATTTGTTAGATACATTCTAAAGGTGTAATTGTTAAACTAAAAGGTATTTGCCTTAGTAATTTGTGTAAATATAGCCTGTGATCAGTAAGAAGTGTCCTAATTCACACTCCCACCAGTAACATACCAGTTTTCTCACACCCATGCTAACACTGTATGTTAGGAAACACTAGTTCTTTGCCAATCTGATAGATACAAGGTGGCATTTATTGTTGTGTGTATTTGCATATCTCTTGTTATGAGAAAACTGAGTACTTAGTCACATGGTATATAGCACTTTGTATTTTTTTTTTTTTTTTGCTATGAACTCTTCTACATATTCTTAACACATTTTTATTGGGCTAATGATCTCCTTATATAAATGGTAGAGAAATCATAAATTACAAATATTTTGCCTACTAGTTTATCATTTATCTTTTAATTAGACTATAGGCACTTTTTCTAAGCCTGCATTTTAGGCCTAATATTTTACATTTTTTTCTTTTTATGATTACTGAAATGTTTGTATTATATAAAAGCTCTTGCCATATGAAAGCATTATAATTTTTTCCATATAGGTATATTTTTTTCAGTTTATTCAATAATAATAATTTAGTAATTTATTTAATTTTTACCTCTTTTCTTCATTGACTTGAAATGCCATCCATGTACATTAAACTTTATCTGGACATTTATTTAATTCATTGATCTTTAGCCATCTTTTTTCATTAATATATTGCCTTGATTTATGTAATAAATAAATTACATAAATTTATAATAAAATATTATAATAATAAAATATTTCGTTATAAAATATTAATATTTTGCATTAGTATTTTAATATATTAAATATATTAAATATTTAATAATGTAATAAAATATTTTATTGATATGTTATTATTAATAATATATTATTCATAAAATGATATTTTTATTAATATGAAATATTTTATGCTCAGAATATAGAATAATAAATAAAATATTTTTATTCAGAATTTTCTGAATAAAAATATTCAGAAATATTTTATTAAATATAATAATATTTATTATATTAATATAATATTTTAATATAATACTATATTTTATGTTAAAATATTCTTAATAAAATATTTTTATTCAGAATTTTCTTTTTTCACATAAACTCAATTTTGTCTGTCTAGATTCCCTAAAAATTATATTGGCATTTCACTGTCATTGGTTCACTAAATTTACTTAAAGAAAATTTGATGTTTATGTTATATTGACTCTATCAAAATAGAACTTGAGGTTCTCTTTGTTTAAGGCTTTGCATCACTCAATAATGTGTTTAATTTTTCTTTATATGGATCTTGCACATTTCTCAGACTTCTTTCTAGGGATCCAAATCTCTGCCCAACCTCTTGACAATCACTAAGGAAACTCAACAAGTTTCAGCAGTCACACCCAATAGAAAATATGACTTTACAGAGTTAGGTTTGTTGAATCCTTCACAAAATAAACAATGACAACAACAATTGGCAACAACAAGCCCTGAAGAGGGAGGGTAATTTAGTTCCACAGTTGAAACATAACATTATTTATAAACCTTACTCTTAACAAAATTATGAGCTATGCAAGAAAGCTAGAAAGATTGGCAACAAAAAGAAGAGAGAAATTTAGTGAATTGAAATTGTCTTGAAGAAGTACAGATATTGCAACTCCCAGGCTTAAGCTAAATAGCAGGCATTTTCAATGATTTTAAAGTATTAAGTAGCTAAAGAAAACAAGGTCTAAAAAAATAAAATAGTATTGAAACAATGTCTTACAAATATAGAGTATCAATAAAGAGAAATTATATACCGTAATGATAGAAAAAATAGTAAAAAATGTAAGTGACAATAAACAAATCAACACTTAAGGTGTAAATCATGCCTTATGAAAAATCAAATTAAATATGAATGGATTAAACACCCTAATCTACAAGCACCTATTTACAGGCAGAATGGGCTAAAAACATAACACAACACTATGTCCTTTACACAAAACAAAATTTAGATTCAAGGATACATACTTTAGACTCAAATACTCAAGTTCAATTAAAAAGATTAAAAAAGCAGCAACCAAAAACTATCTGGAACAGCTTTTTGAATATCATATACAGTTTAAAGCTGACTTGAAATAAAGTGTATTTCATAATGATAAAAGGTGTTTATATCAAGAACATAACAATTATATATTCCCTTAGCAACAGAATGCCAAAATACATGAAATGAAGACTGACAAATTGAAGTAAATAGTTCAACAATATTTGAAGGTTTCAATAGCTCGTTTGAAACAATAGAACAATTAAGATCAGCAAGACCTGAATAACACTATGACAAGTTAGTCATATGAAATATCTCAAAATATTCCACTAAAAGAATGCTACAACAATGTGTATTCTATTTCAATACCCACAAAACATTCTCTAGATTACGTTATAAAATAAAATATCCAATGACTTAAGATAATGTAATGAATGGACTTCAATCAAAATACTATAAAATTTGAAAGTAATAACTACAGGAAATGTGGAACATTCATAACTATATGGAAATTAAGCAATCAACAACAATCAGTGGTCCTCTAGTTATGTGAACTGACCAATGAAAAGTTTGTGAAAATTTTGAAATTTCCCCTAATTTTTATCTGTATTATAAATTAAAAAAAAAAAAACTGCCATTAGATGGGAATCATTACCTATTTTATCACTTTCACCATGGCTTAATGTTAAAATACAAAAAGGCTTGGAAGCAATATCTTTCAGAAAATTTCCAAATGACTGGAACCATAACCAAATTTACATCATCAAAATCTTAACATAGCTGTAGGCAGGGGGAATACTTAATCAGCATTACTTGATGATGGTTTGTGAAACAATGTGAGGTGAGAACAAAATTAGGAACCTGAAAATTAAAGGTGATGAATTCTGACCCAGATGTCTTTTCTGTTAAGCTTTTGCATTTCTCAAATTTTGAATTCTTGACTGAAGTAGCCTCTATGAAAATCCTTCCTGCTTGGAATTATGATGATGTTTTCATGGTACTGCTAATGGATCAGTGGACAAATGCTTACTTAGCTGAATATTCATTTTCATGATTGGAGATTTTAACATATGCAAGATAGGCAGAGCTAGTCTGAAGATGCTACAGATAACTGCAGAGTCAGCTATACATTACATCAGCACAGATATAGTAAAAGTCAAAAGAGAAAAATCAAGAAATGTTATAGGAGAAATTTTGTGTAAGCCTAAATGAATTTGATTCTTTTTTCATGTTTATCTTTATCAGTGATTGATAGTCCAAGCTAATAATATTGCTTACTCTCTCCCCCCTCTAAATAAACATAAGATAGACAGCTAGATAGAGATAGATGATAGATAGATAGATAGATAGATAGATAGATAGATAGATAGATAGATAGATAGATAGATAGATAGATAGATAGATAGATAGATAGATAGATAGATAGATAGATAGATAGATAGATAGATAGATAGATAGATAGATAGATAGATAG